>JAXQQM020078565.1:0-16397 GCA_034641835.2 Pinus albicaulis | reverse complement strand
ACCAACAGTGCTACATCCTCATCCTGCTCAACTGGCTTGGCTGCCCCAAGCTGACCTTTCCTGATCTCTGTCTGAATGCAATCATCCCAAAACCTTTCCCATGTGGGAAGGGTCTCACGTGCACAAACCCCATCAGCAAAGTTCATCCATGAACGGGGGAGGCCATTCACTGCAATCCGCACCAACTCAGTGGATGGAATGGCCTCTCCAATCGCTGCCAACTCATCTCTCACATTAGTAATCTTTGTGAGATATCCAGCTGCACTATCATTACCCATCTTAATGGTCTTCAGCTTCTCCTTCAGGACCATTTTCCGGTTCTCATTGGTACTCTGATAGAGATTGGACAATGTTGTCCACATCTCATGAACATTTCTCTTTCCTCTCACATGAGGAATGCAATGGTCTTTGATTCCGTCTAGAATCAGTCCCTTACCCTTGTTGTTCTTTTTATTATATGCTGCCAACTGAGTAGCATCAGTGGGCACATTTACAGGGTTCTGTGTGGTATGCACCATAATGTCCCAGACTTCTGCCTCCTCAAAGATACTCTGCATTCTCTCCTTCCAAATGATGTAATTGGAATGCCCATCCAACCTATCCTCCACCCTCAGTCCCAAAGACATCCTGCTGTCCTAAAACTGAAAAATAGCACTGCTGTAGTAAAGATAAAACTGTTGTTTGTGAAAAAAATCACTACTGAATTTTTCGAAAGTGAAAATCGCCAGTCGTATTTTTCTCCTCGTCGTCCCAAACTCGCTCTTTCAAAGACTCTCAACCCTCTCGATACCATGTAGAAATTTATGGGCTTCCCACCCCGCTTTTCGCCACCTTATTACTCCAAAATAATTAAATGCCCTTTCCCATATCCATACATTTAACAAGCTGGAAAATAAATTTGCTGAAAACACAAATTCTGGAAAAATTACAGAATGCTGGAAAATGCAGAAATAAATATCAGCACACATAAAACAGTCATTCACACATTTTGACACATCTATTTTTGGTCAAGATGACCCTAGAAAAACCCCCTACAACTCTTGGGGAAAACCAGTTTGAAAGCTCCTTCTTATTTCTGGAAAAAATGCTTTTTACAGTGAGAAATATTCAGCAAAAAATCAGCAAACAGACTTTTACAACTTATCTCTTTTTCCGTGCTTAACCACCGCCTCGGAAAATGTGCAAACAGCAAAAATCAAAACAGCAATAAATGTTGTACGGCCTCCTCAATTTTTGTGCAAAATTTCAGCCTCAAATGCTATTGTACGACCTACCTAGAAAAGCGTGCAAGCTGCCACAAAATCTATTGTACGATTTCTGCCTCGAAATGCGTGCCAAAGGTACAGCCACTTGCTGTACGGCCTCCCTCAAATCTTCTCCTCGAAATTTGTGCAAATCTGCTGTACAGTCTTGCTGAAATGTCTTGCTGAAATGCTGCCTTGGAATGTGTGCCAAGCTGCTGCCTCATTCTCCTCACTGCCCAGAAATCTCCCTTGCTCTCTTGCTCTCCTTCTCTCAATCTGCTCATGAAAGAATGAATGACCTTTTCCTCCTTTTCCTCCTTTAACCTAACCCTAAGTGACTTTTGGGGAATCCCTAAATCCAATGGTTGAGATAGATTGAGAACTAGGGCTGAGATTAAATGCTCATTTAAATCTCACTTTCGATTTTTTAATTCACCCCACTTTAATAAAGACCCACTTAGTCTTTTATTTCCAAAGTCACTTTTTCCTTTCTAATTTTACATTGAGTTTATTAAAAGTCACTTTAAAATTAGACTTTGGTAACTTTATCACTTAAGTCACTTTTAAATTAGATTTGACTTTATAAAAATTATAAAGTCACTTTAGGAGAAAAAATTAAATTCTTTTGGACACTTTTCCCTAGGCCAAAGATCAAAGCCTTAGGGAACCACCTGTCCTCCGGTACCAAATTTCAACATTGGAAATCACAATATTATAAATCATTAAAATATATTTAAGTATTGAAGGGTTTTCGTAGTGCATTATATTAGATATTATTTTTTGGGATTCAATTGTGTTAATTAAGTCATTCATATATGACCATTTCCATGAGAGGTAGTCGTAACTAAATAATTTTTCGTGATTTTTGGATATTCCACTTAGCACTCATTGCATCGGGTTATTCTCACAGGGGGGAGAAGTAGGATTGAAACTAGTGAAATGAATCACACAACATAAATCATCACTTCTGGGGCTTGCACCCGATAACCGGGACTTCCCGAGAGGTCACCCATCCCAAATGATCACAAAGGCTAAAGAATTAGGATTGAAACTAGTGAAAATGAATCACATAGCGTCAATCAATCATCGCTTTCGAGGCTTGCACCTAGTAACCAGGACTTCCTGGGAGATCACGATAACCAGGACTTCTAGGGAGGTCACCCATCCCAAATGATCACAAAGTTGAAGAAGTAGATTTACACTAGTGAAATGAATCACATAGCGTCAATCAATCATCACTTTCAGGGCTTACACTCGGTATCTCGTGGCTTCTTGGGAGGTCATGATAACCAGGACTTCCTGGGGAGGTCACCCATCCCAAATTATCACAGGGGTGAAGAAGCCGGATTGAAACTAGTGAAATGAATCACACAGCGTCAATCAATCATCACTTTCGAGGCTTGCACCCAGTAACCAGGACTTCCTCAGAGGTCACGATAACTAGGACTTCCGAGGAGGTCACCCATCCCAAATTATCACAAGGGTGAAGAAGTAGGATTGAAGCTAGTGAAATGAATCACATAGCATCAATCAATCATCACTTTCGGGGCTTTCACCCGATAACCAGGACTTCCCTGGGAGTTCATGATAACTAAGACTGGGAGGTCACCCATCCCAAGACGTTTGGCTCAAAAGCACTTAACCGTGAATTTTCCAACAATCAAGCCCACTTAGCTTGCTATCCAAAAAATCATATCTAATATATTTTAGCTTACAATGTATTGTAAATTTTATTTTGAATAAATTAGAAATCATTTTATATAAATTTATTTTATCATATAATATTATAATATTTAAATGTTATTTTGATATTAATAACTATTAATTTTTAAATTATATATATAACTTTAAATAGATTTTTTTTTAAATTTAAATTATTATTTTAATTGGAAAAAAATTAATGATGATGATAATGATTAACACCCACTAAGACCAATATGGTGTAATGGACGTTAAGAAAATAAAAGATTAATTCAAATTTCATAGTATTTTATTTCTATGACCAACAGGAAGGAGAGAAGTGTCCCTACATCACCCTAGTTTTGTTGACTTCACAAGTCAAGAAAGTCCATAGTGTGGCAAATAATTAGAAAATAGTTTTGTTAACTTAACAAGTCAAGAAAGTCCATAGTGTGGCAAATAATTAGAAAATTAGAACGAATGTGCATAAGAGCTAGGCAATCCAAGAGAAAGTGATTTTCAACTTCAAACCTCTTAGGATAGCAAAGGTGAGATACTCTTTCTTCTCAAGGTGTCTTGGGAATACATCAACACCTAATCTCACTTTGTAGCTCATGAAAATTAGTTTTAATCTTGGCAATGCTCATTTTCTTTTTAGCACTAGTCAAGACAAAAAATTAATTCTAGTTTTCTAGATTAAAGTTGATCACTTCATTATAATACTTTAGCTTACCCCAATAGTCTAGCAAAAACTAGAGAATTGATTTATTAAACTATTTAAAAACAAACATATATAAATTAAAAATTACTCATATCCATAATTATAAAGTTCATGAGTTATTAAATTTTTTTATCTAAATAATTTTTAAAATAAAATTTATATAAACATTTTATTTGTTCTCATTATTATCAATTTACTATTTTTTTTATAATGGAAATAAAAGTATTTGTAACATATTAAATGCTTGTAATAATATATAAAATTAATTACAATGATATTAAAAATTGATATTTCTTAACCTTAATAATAAAAAATTTAATTAAAATAAATATATAAATATTACTAAGCTCCAAATTGAAGTTACAAAAATACCAAAATTTCAAACTAAAAAAATGCCAAATTCCCAAAATTGTTATACCATACGTGGGATGTTTTGTTCTTGTTGCCAAGTTGCCAAAACTATTGAAATTGTGATAGAATTGCGGTAATGAGATGCCATGACCAATTACCATGTAATGTATACTTGAGTGTAATTATATTTAACAAAATAAAATATATAAAATTAAATTTAAAATTTCAAAAAGTAAGAATTTTGTAGATTTTATAAAAAAAAGAGCTTGATATATTTTTTTGAATAAAGAGAATCAATTGACGTGTTGTCTCTCACATAAGAGGTCTTTGTGGAGATTCAAAAAGATGATGAGCTTAGTGAAAATGAGTCATTTCTTCACTTGCGGGGCCCATGAAGTATTTTTTTTAGGTGCAAGTCTATTTTTAGACATGGTGATCATATTTTGTGGTTGCAGGATGCTATTTATGGATGGTTGGTCAAGTTGGAAAAGTAGATGAAATTCTATTTTTAGAATATTGGGCGAAGTCTATTTATAGATCGTCGATCTAAAAATAGATGTGTCGATTATTATTAGCCCTTAATAATAATCAGACTCTAAATATCAACTTATTCTCTTGGAGCACTTTATTTCAGTATACAGATTTGGAAAATCAGTGGGTTGAAGGAATTACGCAATTCCTAGGGTTTACTGGTGGTTCATGCATGGAGGACTCAGTTAGAACTGAAGTGGAAAAGTTATGACAGAGTTGGAAGAGTAGTTCATGGAGTTGTTATTCAGTTTAACTCAGTTAATGGAGTTAAACTCACTTGAGCTAGTTGTATCTAGTCTAACTGAATGATACACTAGTGAGAGTGGAGTGAATTAATTAGTTAATTAATTCACAAATAATAACTCATTAATCAACTGAAAAATACAGCAGTTAACTACAATGCATGTTAGTTCCAGTGGAGACCTAGTAGAGAGATAGGTGAAAGGGCAAGATGGACTATCCGTTGTGACTATAGTGATGCATTGATTGCACCACACACACATTGGACTTGCCAATGAGGATTGCGTAATCAAGGCAAGGTAGATTTTAATTCATTCAGGCGTCTTCTTCAGCAGGGATTGCACAGTGGAGGCAGGCTATCAGGTGGCAAGAAATCAGTGCATGGATTTGCAGATTTCTTATGATTAGTGTGTGACGATTGATTGTACTGAGAGCTTGATGTGCTAAGCTTTGTATGAGATTGTTACATGATCTCCATGATACATAATATATGATAGTTGGGGTTTTCAGCTTCAAGCTTTCCCATTAAACAATGATGTTATGTGCGATTGTTTTTATTGCTTCATGTGTTTGCAATTGAGTTTAAATTTTTGCAAAAGATTAACAGTGGAAGGATTCTGTATTTAGAAAGGAGATAAAATATTGTTAGATCAGGAGAATCTGGATATATACATGCATCTTGTATATAATTTCTACAGCCTCGGGTTGAGTTTCGAGGGATTTCCCTCTCCTCTTAATCTTATTGTTTTGTACTCTTAACCTTAACACAAGTGCTAATAAAAAATTTTAATCGTATCTTAAATAGAAGTGATACCTCAATATTGGTTAATAAATGTGGTGTAGCGTAAGCTGCACAAACCCACAGTATGCATAATCTCATGCATATATTCCAAAATAACTTCAAACAGTGGAATCCTTCTTATGCGGGATTAATTTCCTTTTTGCAACCATATAATATAAACTAAAATATATATCCATTAATTTATAAATTTATCTGGGCATAACTTTGGTTTAAAAACCCACTATACCAATAAATATGGGCCCATGGTCTCTGCTCGATTTACCTTTGTCGATGATCTATTCGCATCCATTTTATATCTTTACACGTTTTTCGCTTATAGTTATTTCACCACAACTTTAAAATACTAAAACCCCTTTTTGGAATGATGGAATCACATCTTGGCAAATAATCGCATTTCTCTTAACCTTGGTTTAATGACATAACCAAATCATATTAAAACTTTACATTCAATTTCAAAACTCAAAGACAATTTAAATGGAGTTTATAAATTATCGCATCAAAAAATGACACTAACCCATACACATCTTTTGATGCGATATCCATAGGATCAAAGGTTTTTATGCGAAGACCATCAAATCAAATGAAATGTTGACTGTCAACTTAATTTATTAAACCTGGCTCATAACATATCGGGTCTAGTTGAATTTTTAACCTCCTTGCCACTAAAATTGTGATTGTCATTGGATCTCCAAGCTAGATGCGAGAATCCTTGGATCTCATAAATGTTGGATGGTCACAATTTCACGCATCTCCAACTCTATTTCAATATAACTCGTCTCCAATTGAAATATTAAAACATGAACAACTTGATATGCGATAACAGTTAGATCATAAATCGATGATTGTGATCTCCCTTTGATTCATTAAGCACTACCATGATCTCATTTCTTTAATTTCGCGGAATAGACCCTCCGTCTAAGAATCCACAGTTTTTCGGCATCAAAATTTTATAGTCCTTTCATTTAACAATTACACCAGACTATTATGCCTAGACAGTGGACGCAGAATCTTAAAAAAGAAACATATACACAACAATTAATTTACCAGAACTCGACCTAAATTCCATCAACTCAGAATTATTTCAAAGGAAATTAAACCTCCCAGATTTGGCATTTACGCACATAGAGACATCAATTAAGCAAACTCAAACTGGATTAGCCCAACTCAATAATAATTCAAAAAGAAATGCACATCCAGATTTTGACAAGTATACCTATATTCACACAGATACAGAGGAATTGCAATATTATTCTATTCAATCCTTCCTCTCTATCTAAATCTTAAATCTCTATGCCTCTCTATTTTTTCATGCCTTCGAGGCTTACAATTTATATAAATGGATTTTAAACCAATTTTGATTTAGATCCCCAGTTTACTCAACAAATCCTTAATTCTTCTAAGTCCTCATTAATTCCTAAAATCTCGCTTTTATCCCTAAGGATCCTCTCAATCCCATAAATTGTGAACTAATTCCTAATTTAAGATCTACAATAATTTCTCAAATATCTCATTCCCTAATTCTCTCATGTTCTCCAACTTTTGATAACATTTACAATTATGCTCACAATATTAATTAAATCTTATTCTAAATCACTCAAAGTATTAAAAAATACATTTAGAGAACCAACTCTCTTGAAAACATACGACCCCTTAAGTCTCCTAAATAACCAATAACATTTGAGCAGGATGCTCCTGCATCAGACTCCCGAAGTAGAAAAGTTTTCATAGACTCCTGTCTATGAGGTCTATTGCTTTTCTATAATAATGCAACAGCCACAAGTCTCAATGACTTGCTACCTCCAGGATTATGTAATATTCCCAATTGGGAAATGCAGCAATACAAGACAGATATGTAGGAAAATAACGCAGTTCATCCAAAGCAAAGCAGGAGGCCAATAAAAAGGCTCTTCAAAAGTATTTACAGAAGAAAAATAGATTTTTTATTAGGCCCATAAGATGCACAGCTGGAAATACAAGACACTAATAGAAAAAAATTCCTCAAAAGAGGTGTTGCAACCACATGTATAGACTGAAACTGCCTTGACAACGTTATTTTATTTGGCTGCAATCTATCGTTGATTACATATCAGATCTAGAGTAGATCTGTGCATAAAAATTCAAATCCATAACATATCCATGCACTAGAAATGCTCCTCTTTCAGATCCCCTGGGGATTTCAGCATTACACCAAGTATGAGCAGTAGATATAAGATCTAAGAATGCAGATCTGCAGAAATATTCAGTGATTCAAAAGTATTCAGACATATGCAGATCAGATCTGAAATATACAATGTATAGATCTCCTCCAATGGACCTCAAAGTGAAGGGAATATCCCCAACACTTGGAAACCAACCCTCCAAATGGTGCACCAAAACTCCCTCCAACAACACCTATAGGAATAACATAGATCTAGAAGAGAAACTGCACTGTAGGGTATAGATAATAGTTGGCCACATGCCCAGATCAGAAAATGATGCCCAAGCACTCCAATAAACTCCTCCCAATAGAGAAAAATACTCCTCTACTTAAAAAGGACACTGAAATGTCCTATATCTGAATAGATCTAGCCTCCACTTGTTGCATCTTGCAAAGACAACCAAACCCTCAACAAGATCTATGTTGTAGTTGAAAGGAGAAGCTTGGCCTCAAGCTAGATAGTGGACTATGCAATACAAGACTCTCCCAAGAGCTACTCAATGGGAAGAGGTGGGATTCTCAGCACTATTCTCAGCTAAACAGCCAGAGAATGATATATGGAAAATATATTCAGAAATATGATAATCATCAACAACATTTTCATGCTGCTATCCTCTTCCTTTTATAAGTTGAGAGCTTTCAAACCCTAAACCACCTTCATCGAAAATACTCCTTTCACACCAAACAACTCCATCTAAAACTACGGTGTGCCTCATTGATGGCCTCTCCTCCATGAAAGCATTGTAGATTTGATCAATGTTGACCCAGTCAATATGTTTTATCCCTTATTCACATCTTAGGGTGCTTTATTCAGTTGAAAATATGATCCACCTTCACATGAGAAGTGTTTTTATTAAAAATAAAGAGTCTTATGGGTCTCCCCACCCACTTATTCACCTATCATTGTGACAAAACAAAAATTTAATATTCCCATTAGTTATAGGCTAATGTAGGAATATTACAATCCTCCCCTCCAAAATGTTGCTTGTCCTCAAGCAACTACAAGGATATTGCAAAATTTTAAATGGATATGTTTCCTCCCAAAAATACAAGTTTGCCTTTGGTGAATAAACCAAATAGCTGTCATCATGAAGAAGTGGGAGATATATGTAGAGATTTAGTTGATGTCCATTGGTCTCCTTAAGGCATGTGAGATGATGAATGTTGGGTGCTTCAACCCCAATGAGAAACTCCAATATCCATGCTATCATCCAAACAAAGTGAGCCATCCCTTGTAGCTCACAGAAATAGTCACCAATCCCCTTCTTATGCAATGTGTAGGGGATGCATGGCTGAAAGTGAGAGGTAATATTCTCCAACTTACGTTGCCTCTCCCTCCATTTATGATAAACTTGGAGCTGTTGATCCTGGGCTGCAACAATATAGTCCTCATGAAGCCAAAAGATACTTGGAACCTCATGATCCCCCTCATTGGTTCTAGGGAGTCTCCTTGCCCAATCCTCCATGCATATAGTGAATAGAGTATCATCACCATATGTGCTCCAAAATAAACATGGACTAAGTGTCATATGATATACTAGATGGTAACAATAGTCCCTCCATTGAGACCAACATTGTTCTTCTTCTTGCTGCCTCAGAACATGGTATAATAAGTGGCCATCCAACCACCTTATTATTGTCATAAGCTTCTCCAAAGACTGAAAATAGTAGAGGATAATAGGTGTTGGCTGAATATGATTCAAGCAACACATGTCTTGCCAAAAATCTTCCCATGTGAGAGGCTTCTCCCAAAGGCATAAGTCAAACATATGGCCCCTTGCATAAGGAAACAAAGGATATAATGTAGCAGCCATATAATGTCCCATCCTCCTCTTTAAGAATGAATAAATATGGGAACTTCCATTCCCAATGAACACATCCAACCATTGTGTCATCCCTCCAATCATGTTCCCAAGAAAGATAAGAGCATCATCATCATGTTTGATCAAAACCAATAATACATAAACAATCAAATACAATGATGGAGGCCGATCATAGTCCCACAAGTTGAACCAGTGCAGTAGATCTCCTGCCTGCATCAGATCTAGGTGTGGTAAGTGGTTTCCCCACCCCTTACTTGCTACCCATAACATCTCACCATGGATAAAGTGTGAGATATATTTGGTGCCTTAGGAAAACACCCATCATGTTGAAAAATCTCCCGTTGTCCATCAAGGGAGTGGCCACCTTCAGAAATTTTTGTGGCCCAAAGTTGGCCATGAAGTTTGTATGGAATGACACTACTCTTAGGAGCTATGGCCTGCATATACATGGTAAAATAATACAAGTAATAATCAAGTAAATCATGAGATACAAAATCATATTCTTTACCAACATTCTTCCACATAAAGATGGAGTGGTGCATAGATCTATCTCTTCTCTTTCCAAAAGAGGAAAGAGGTGGTTGAATTGACTCTTCCATAGAGTCATGTATCTCCCCCATATTCTCATGGTTCATGCATCTCTAAAAATACTAATATAAATATTCTTCAAAGACTTCCCACAAGAATCCATTCAAGATGATATGGGGTGTTCTAATGAAATCAGTGGGAGTAGAAAGCAAGATCTCATAGGCTGCATATAATAGTTTATCTTTGAGCTTTGATTCTTTAGTCAAATAGATCTGATCATGAAAGCAAATGACTCCATCAACTACTCTATACCTCCTATATTCCATTTTCCCATTAAGAACGTTACATGTGAAGAGGTTCTTGGAATATTCTACCAAGAGTTGGGACTCCCAATATGGATTTGGGCTTCCCAATAATGACAGTGCTGTAGAAATCTGAACTGAAGCTCTTGTCATATCATGGTTCTCCTCTTTGACATGTTGAATGCCAAAGTCACATGTTGGAGTAAATTTACTCCATATGTGTTGCTTCTCTTGCAGCTGATCTTGCTCAAGACAAGATTGTAGTTCATGGAAGTCATCCTTCTTTTGAAAGGTCTTCTTCTTCCAAAACTTCCATAGTTTGGCCCATACATACAAGAGTGTTCGTACCCTCTTGTCATTTTTAGAAATATTCCTTGTGTGTAGAGATATCATTTGTTGCCCCAAGACTATGGAGTGGTCATTTGACATCATGCTCATGTCATCATAGATCTCTGAATCATTTTTCAGCGCAAATAACAGAGTGGCATATGGCAAGGTCCAACTCAGAAATTTGATCATCTCTCCTTGGAACCCATCAACGGTTCTCAACGTTGTGCTAGCTTCCCCCAAGGCTCGTTCCTTAGCCAAATATGTCACTTCTGCACTAAGTTGAGAGAACACTTTATTCTTCTTCCAATCAGGTGGTCTCCTTGGTGGAATGCCTCCATGTAAAGAGACATCAAGATCTGAAGTAGACTGTATGAATGAGTGGACTGATGTGTCCCTCCCTTTGCTGCATAATTCAGTCTCCTTCTAATGAATAGAAACCCCTTGAAATAAACAAGGGTGCATGCTCCTCATCATTGGATGTTGATCCATCCTCCCTCCTCCTCCTTGGAGCAAGGTGTTTTTTCCCATTACTACTATCACATGATGCTCCTTGGGAACCATTTGCAAAGATGCAAAAGCTCCTTCCCTTGAAGCAATAACTTCATGTCCATCCCCATGTGGTGATGGTTCTTCTTCTGAAGTGACAGTGCTGTTACTACCCTCTTGTTCTTTCTCCTCATCAATATTTGAGAATACCTCATTATCAATGATAGACCTTAGATCTTGGTCTTCCTTTGAAAGATGAATCTCCATGACTTCCTTTTGAGAAGAAATCTCTTCATGCAATGGGGATTTTGCCTTTGGCAAAGTATCACACAAGTTTTTATCCCCTTCAATAGAAATCTGAAGTGGATTTGGCATAACAAATCTTTCCAACTCATGCAAGGGTTTTGCATGATCAGGCTTTGCTAGCTCAATCAAAGATGTTTCAGTTTGTTTTACATCAAATCTCTTCACTAATATCCTAGTGAATCTTGCATACGTAGATATATTTTCATTCTTTAATGAAAAGGATTCAAATAACCACCATGCATAAGCTTTACCTTTAAGATGCAGCGCTGCTACTTTAAGGGCTTCCTTTTCTGAAACTTGATGTAGATCCAAATATGAGTCTAGCTGATCTATCCAATCCGTGGCTGTGCCTGTGGAGGATCCATCAAAATTTGGCAGAAAGAATCTACCTTTCCTCCTTGAGCTGGAAAAACTCTTGGAAGTTCAAGTGCTCCTTGAATCTCCAAGATTTAGATTCGTACTCCTGAAGATAATCACTCAAATTCTCCTCCTTTGGTACATCTTCTTCCTTCATCTCTCTTGCAGTAAATCTAGGCATAGAATAACGTTGTAGATCTGATTGTGTAGCTGAGTGCTCACACACATAGTATGAAGAACTGGGGCTTCCTTCATGTGCAAGTCTTCTTGAGGGAGTTGCATGTCTTTCCCTCCTCATTCCCCTGATTTCACTTTTGATCTCATGCATGGTTTGGAAAAAAGTTTTTGAGAACTCTTTCCCTTTCATTCTCCCAGATAAAGGGGTTTTACCCTTGTCTTCTTTGTCTTATGTGTAATCAATCTTCTTCTTTTGTCTTTTCTTTTCTTGAAAAGGAATTTTGGCTTCTTAGAATGCACAAGCCGTGCCAAGATGATGCTTTGATACCATTGTAATATTCCCAATTGGGAAATGCAGAAATACAAGACAGATATACAGGAAAATAATGTATTTCATCCAAGGAAAAGCAGGCGGCCAATAAAAAGGCTCTTCAAAAGTATTTACAACAGCAAAATAGATGTTTTATTATGCCCATAAGATGCATAGCTGGAAATACAAGACACCAATAGAAGAAAAGTCCTCAAAAGAGGTGCTGCAACCACATGTATAGACTGAAACTGCCTTGACAGCGTTATTTTATTAGTCTACAAACTGTCATTGATTACATATCATATCTAGAGCAGATCTGTGCATAAAAATTCAGATCCATAACAGATCCATGCACTAGAAAGGTTCCTCTTTCAGATCCCCTTAGGGATTTCAGCATTACACCAAGTATGAGTAGTAGATCTAAGATCAAAGAATGCAGATCTGCAGAAATATTCAGTGATTCAGAAGTATTCATAAATATGTAGATCATATATGAAATATACAATGTATATATCTCCTCCAATGGATCTTAAAGTGAAAGGAATGTCCCCAACACTTGGAAACAAGCTCTCCAAATGGTGCACCAAAACTCTCTGCAACAAAACCTACAGGAATAACGCATATCTGGAAGAGAAACTACGTTGTATGGTATAGATAATAGTTGGCCACATGCCAAGATCAGAAAATGATGCCGAAGCACTCCAATACACTCCTCCCAATAGAGCAGAAGACTCCTCCACTGAAAAAGGGCACTGAAATGTCCCAGATCTGAATAGATCTAGCCTCCACTTGCTGCAGCTTGCAAAGACAACCAAACCCTCAACAAGGTCTGTGTTGTATTTGAAAGGAGAAGATTGGCTTCAAGCCAGATAGTGGATTATGCAATACAAAACTCTCCCAAGAGCTACTCAATGGGAAGAGGTGGGATTCCTAAACAGGAATACCATGTGCTAAACAACACTATTCTCAGCTAAATAGCCAGAGAATTATATATGTCTAAACAGACAATATATTCAGAAATATGATAATCATCAACAACCTTATCATGCTATTATCCTCTTCCTTTTATAAGTTGAGAGCTTGCAAACCCTAAACCACCTTCATTGAAAATACTCCTTTCACACCAAATAACTCCATCTAAAACTGCGTTGTGCCTCATTGATGGCCACTCAAAGTTGACCCAGTCAATATGTTTTAGCCCCTATTCACACCTTAGGGTGCTTTATTCAACTGAAAATATGATCCACTTTCACATGAGAAGTGGTTTTATTCAAAATAAAAAGTATTATGGGTCTTCCCACCCACTTATTCACCTATCATTTTGACAAAAAAAAACTTTAATATTCCCATTAATTATAGGCTAATGTAGGAATATTACAGATTCCAAACTCTGTTCTTCAATTATTTCCTTGCTTCTTTCAATTGTTGTTTAAGTATTCCGTTGTCTTTCCTTGCTTCTCCTGGTTGCCATATCTTCATTTGTAACACTCCATTGGTTTTTCCTTCGATATTTATTATAGTCCAAATTTTTATCCACCTAAAAGGTCACGATAACCAGGACTTCCAGGGAGGTCACCCATCACAAATGATCACAGGGGTGAAGAAGTAGGATTGAAACTAGTGAAATGAATCACATAGCATCAATCAATCACCACTTTCGGGGCTTGCACTTGGTAATCAGGACTTCCTAGGAGGTCACGATAACCAGGACTTCTGGGGAGGTCACCCATCCCAAATTATCACAGGGGTGAAGAAGTAGGATTGAAACTAGTGAAATGAATCACATAGTGTCAATCAATCATCACTTTTGGGGCTTGCACTCGGTAACCAGAACTTCCTGGGAAGTCATGATAACTAGGACTTCTGGGGAGGTCACCAATCACAAATGATCACAGGGGCGAAGAAGTAGGATTGAGACTAGTGAAATGAATCACATAGCATCAATCAATCATCACTTTCAGAGCTTGCACCTAGTAACCAGGAGTTCCTGGGACGTCATGATAACCAGGACTTCCAGGGAGGTCACCCATCCCAAATGATCACGGGCTGAAGAAGTAGAATTGAAACTAGTGAAATGAATCACATAGCGTCAATCAATCATCACTTTCGGGGCTTGCACCCAGTAACCAGGACTTCCTGGGAGGTCACGATAACCAGGACTTCCAGGGAGGTCACCCATCCCAAATGATCACAGGGATGAAGAAGTAGGATTGAAACTAGTGAAATGAATCACATAGTGTCAATCAATCATCACTTTTGGGGCTTGCACCTAGTAACCATGACTTCCTGGGAGGTCACCCATCGCAAATGATCACAGGGGTGAAGAAGTAGGATTGAAACTAGTGAAATGAATCACATAGCGTCAATCAATCATCACTTTCGGGGCTTGCACCCGGTAACTAGGACTTCTTGGGAGGTCACGATAACTAGGACTTCTGGGGAGGTCACCCATCCTAAATGGTCACAGGGGTGAAGAATTAGGATTGAAACTAGTGAAATGAATCACATAGCATCAATCAATCATCACTTTCGGGGCTTTCACCCGGTAACCAGGACTTCCTGGGAGGTCACGATAACTAGGACTTCCGGGGAGGTCACCCATCACAAATTATCAAAGGGGTGAAGAAGTAGGATTGAAACTAGTGAAATGAATCACATAGCGTCAATCAATCATCACTTTCAGGGCTTGCACTCGATAATCAGGACTTCTTGGGAGGTCAGGATAACCAGGACTTCCGGGGAGGTCACCCATCCCAAATGATCACAAGGCTGAACAAGTAGGATTGAAACTAGTGAAATGAATCACATAGCATCAATCAATCATCACTTTCGGGGCTTGCACCAGGTAACCAGGACTTCCTGGGAGGTCACAATAACCAGGACTTCCAGGGAGGTCACCCATCCAAAATGATCACAGGGGTGAAGAAGTAGGATTGAAACTAGTGAAATGAATCACATAGCGTCAATCAATCATCACTTTCGGGGCTTGCACCCAGTAACCAGGTCTTCTTAGGAGGTCATGATAACCAAGACTTCTGGGGAGGTCACCCATCCCAAATGATCACAGGGGTGAAGCAGTAGGATTGAAACTAGTGAAATGAATCACATAGCGTCAATCAATCATCACTTTCGGGGCTTGCACTCGGTAACCCGGACTTCTAGGGAGGTCACGATAACTAAGACTTCCAGGGAATTCACCCATCCCAAATGATCACAGGGGTGAATAAGTAGGATCAAAACTAGTGAAATGAATCACATAGCATCAATCAATCATCACTTTCGGGGCTTGCACCCGGTAACTAGGACTTCCTGGGAGGTCACGATAACTAGGACTTCCGGGGAGGTCACCCATCTGTTAGGATATTACGACTCATAGGAAATAGTTAAGAATAACTTAGTTTAGTGTAGATTTAGGTAAAGTGTGTTTCTTTACCATATAAATTTGTAACTTATTACCTGACGGTCACAATTTGTAGTGATCTGATCGTTATCTATCACCTCGGTATTAACAGCACTTGATCCGTGGCTTAACACCTGATTGGTCCATGATCTCTATTTAAAGAGAATGGAGGGTGATTTGTCTGGTAACTGTTTATGAGGGAAACATATGTAACTTTTCTTTTATATTAATAAATTCCCTGAAGTGGTCGTGTTGGCTCAAGGCATGGACTGTTTCCCTCTTTGAGGGTTTTAACCACGTGATTATACTAGTGTATTGATTTGTGATCTGTTTATGAGTGGTGAACTTTGGTTCTTGATCTATGGAACTTACCCTATAAGTTCCTACATCATATCAAAGCTATTTTGAGGGCCACATCCGTTTTTGATCAAAATCCGAAGCTGGTTTGACTGCATGCGAATGTCGTTTTGTAGATCTACTATTTCTGAACATTTTTGGGCTTGGAGAACTGCTCGGTTGTGTCCAGAGCATCTGTTACAGTGAGGAATGCCTTTTTTTTCATGCGAAAATGTTTACGGCTTCCCAAGTTATGTTAGTTTATATCTGGAGGTT
>JAXQQM020089785.1:0-34977 GCA_034641835.2 Pinus albicaulis | reverse complement strand
CTAACAGCTAGATTGAACCTAACTATTCAACTTCTACAAACTCTAAATAATCTAAATAGTACAGTCAGCTGAGGTATTTACACCTAGCTATTACAATTCAAGTGATTTCGAACCCTCCTAGCCACAACATGTGGACAAAACCTCCTACATTGCTGGCTAGTGTCTAATGCCCCTGCATCAGCAAATCAAGCTTGAGAAACCGAATCGTTTGCTGTGTGGGTGTCGAGTGCATCTCCCTGTAAATTTTCCAACATGAAAGTATTGTTGCCTCCTTGTTCTACAGTTTTAAAGGGGCCGAACCAGAGGGGGTCGAATTTACCGTGTTTCCCTTTATCTGCCCTTCGGATGTCCCATCTGAGCACTAAATCCCCTATCTATAACTTTCTGTCCTTGGCATGTTGATCGAAAAGATCCTTCATTTTCTCCTGGTATTCAACTAACCTCTGACTCACCTGGTTCCGCGTTTCTTCAAGCTCCACCAGCTGGTTGATTCTCCTGGTCACATCATCGGGTTCTTCCTGAATTTCTTGCATGAATCAAGCTACTGGTAATGCTAAATGTATAAGGAAAACTGATGCCCTCCCATATACTAATTTGTACGGGGACTTCCTGGTGGCTCTCTTGCTAGTAATCCTATTGGCCCACAGAGCGAATTTTAGTTGGGAATCCCAATTCTTCTAGTTTTTGTTGATAGCCTTCTTCAGTGCTCTCACCAACATTTTATTTTAAGACTCAGCCAGGCTGTTTCCTTGTGGGTAATAGGCTGTGGAGTGACCTAGTGCAATATTATACTGTTGATAGAAGCTGACAAACTTTTCAGATTTAAAGGCCTATGCATTGTCGATCACAATCTTAGCAGGGCAGCCAAACCTGGATATGAAGTTTTCTTCCATGAATTTTATTACCACAGTATCCGTTGCATTCCTGGAGGGTATAGCTTCCACCCACTTTGTGAAATAATCCGTGGCAGTTAGTATCCACTTATGCTGACCACTTGATGGAGGATGTATTTCGCCGATAAAATAAATTCCCCACTACTGAAATGGTTCATCTACATGAAAAGGGATCATGGGCAGAGGTGCTAGCTTCTGTCTTTCAGCAAATATTTGGCATTTGTCACAAGCTCTGATCCGGGCAAAGACATCTCCAAAAATTTTGGGCTAGAAGAAACCAGCCTTCAGGATTTTTTGAGCAGTAGCCCTCCAACTATAATGGCCCCCACAGATTCCTTCATGAAACTCAGCCATTATACTCTCTACCTCTTCTTCTGTGAGACACAGGAGCAAGATGCCTGAGGGGTCTCGCCAGTACAACCGACCGTTTAGAACCACGTACTTCTTTGACCTCAACCTCAGTGTTCTGTATTTAGCTTTATCACAGCTGGGCGGGAAACTGAGTGTTATAAGGTATTCCACTATCTCCTTGTACCAGGGGCTGATAAGGTACTTCATATGTGTCTTCTGGTAAGCTATATCTACTCCCTGTGGTTCTTCTTTCCTCTAAGACTCCTCGTTTGCCATCATGGATAGATTTATACCCAAAGCTTGACAATTTGATTCGGACAAGATTTTGGCTAACCCTTATCCCTTGATTAGTTTGGTAGGGCGGATGTATAGCTCATACTCCTATATTTTGGCAATCCATTTCCCTCTTTTTCCTTCACTATCCCCCTGGATAAGGATATCCTTAATAGCTGCTGTGGGCACAAACGTAGTGACATGGGATCAGAAGACATGTTAGCCACCTATATTTTTCAATTATATCAGCTGGTGGCTAAATATTCTTTGCAGATTTCAAGAAACAAATTCAGGCCTGAATTTGTTGTTGCTTGAAGTCTGTTGGTAAAATCATAAACTGCTGGTTAGATCTTCATACATTTCTGTCTCTCGGCCTCTGATATTCCATAAAAATTCAAATCAAATATTGTTGCATCCTCCTCCTTTTTCCCCTCCCCTGCTTCCATCTTACCTTCATTTCTTCAGTTTCCTTTCATCCATAAAAACCCCACTAAACCATATGTTATTCCTTATCCCCTCATTAATCTCATTTCCTAAGGTTAAAAACCCACTTTTTTAGCCTATCGGAACCTTCTTCCTTTTTCAAAAAACATTGAAAATCATGTAAAATACGCCTATTTTCTGTGCACTGGTTTTCAGCCCCTTGGGCTAAGCCCCTGCCTTATCTACCTCCACATGCCCGAGCGCCACGACCGGCCGCTCAATTCCAGAGGCGCTAAACCGAAGCGTGGTCCCCACTCCGCCCTTTTCCTTTGAAACCTTCAAAAAACCCATCTTTTATAAGGTTTGGGTGTGAAATATGAAACCACGTATTTTGTTGCCCCGAGTCTTCACAGCCATCGATCTGCTCCCCAGATCCGACGGAGCGGAGTACCCCACACCTGGTGGACCCCCCTTCCCCCGCGCTCGTTTCCAAAAACCATGGTATATATCCCGCACCACCTTTCGTCGAATGGCGGTTTTATCCCGTCGGCCAGCGATTCCACACGCTGGCCAACGCGTGTCCTCCACCCCATTTCCAAAACCGCCGTCCTTTCACCTCGCCCGTGCGTTATCTATCGTCCCATAACCCCGCAGCGGGATTCACCTCTGTCGTCAGATCTGGGCCCTCCCATCCGACGGTTGCTAATCGCCATTCCTACGCGCCCGTTAATCCATCCATCGCGCGGCCAAGATTCGATCTCCACCATTGATCTCTGTAGATCGACAGCTTGCATTCATTCTCCTGATTCCATTGTACAAATTCCCTTTTTCTCCGCTGACTTTTCAAAACGCCCCCGACCGTTGATCGCAATACGATCAACGGCTCCGATTGCTCCATTTTTCCGCACGCCCTCCGATGCAGTTTTTCCCATATAACGCAGGATTTTCTCATTTTTATTGTATTTTGCAGGTTTTAAGGTTCTTTCGCCGTGTTTCAGTGAAAATCTGAAGGTTGAGGGTGACGACTCCCGTCCTTCTGATTAATCCAGAGAATCGACCGCAGGGTGAAGAACAATGATATCAACAAGGTTTCATGAGCCTTGGTTGCTACGCGTCCCTGTAAAGCCTGAAGAATGCCGTCAACATCAACGCAGAGAAGAGTATCGGATTTTGAAGACAGAATGAACCAGAGCAGCAGTTTTATGGATAGATTGGCAGGGATTACGGCTAAGACGGTTATCAAAAGCCTAATCCCCGGCTCAAAACACAGATTAAAGCAAAACCTAAAAGTGTTCATCAGACGTTGCCTCCACCGCCATACTTTGAGGCAAATTGATTCCTCAACAACCGCAGTGCCACCTATTGCCTCAGAATGCTCAATCAGAGGATGAATTTATTGAACAAGATCAGATATTATGCCTCGGAACAACCAAAGAAGTTATTTCTGCACCAGATTTAATGACAGAATGTTTGCAGAGTAACCCTAACAGTACGCAGAGCCTCAAAGGTCAACAAAAGCTCCTGCCGAGCTTACTTCTTAAGTATAAACACATTAATGCAGTGGAATCCTTGTATAAATTCTTCATCGAGCCTCCCAGGCCAGGAAGACATTAATTCTGCATTAATTGTATTTGAGATCTTTTCATTAGATCTCACCTCCTCATCCTTCTATAAATACTCCAGAAGAAGATGAGTGAGGGGTTGGATTAGTTGGTTGTCAATGTAATTGCTGAAGTGTTGTAGCTGTTTCTGAGTGGAAAACTCTTGACTGTAAATAGTGGTTTCATGGGCTCTTGGAGCTCTGCTTGTAACAGATAGGTTAGGTTGTGAAGAGAGATGGATTAAAACACTGGATCTGAAGATTGTAACTGGTTTGAAGCATCAATACAAGCCGATTTATGGGATCCTGGTCTATGCTGATGGTGATGTTATTCTCACTGTAACTTGTATTTTGTTTCTGTTTTCAATTTGTTTCATTTTCCACTGTAAAGAACAGTTTAAACAGTGTGAGGACCTACTGTATATCAGTAACCTTCTCTGGCTGAGAAATCTTTATTTAAATGTTTTCTTTCTGCTGTGTTATTTGAGAATGATTTAATTCAGTCTAGGTACAGAGATGCTGGCGTTCCCTCATCTTTTCGTCACTGCTGAATGTTATTTTTAAATGTTACTTTCATATATGTTGTGTAAGGAATGAATTGAGGAAATCAAAGGTTAGCCCCGAGTCCCTTTCTTGTTTGCTCAACTATTTGTCTGTTTCCCTTAGGATGTGTCAAAAGCTGACTAGTTTCAAAGTACTTATCAGATCTTAGGCCATTCTGTGTTATCTTGGTGATTGTCTTGGAAGTAACTAAGTAAAGAAGAACTAGGAGAGGATCAGGGTGAGTCCTAGCCCACTAGTTTCTGCTCCAAAGGTTGCCTTCAAGTTTCCCTTCGTTTTTAGTCTATGTTCTATTAGAAGTGTATCAAAGGCCGGATAGTTTCAAAGTACTTACCAGATCCTAGTTTGCTTCTATGTTTTTCTTAAGTGCCTGGTCAAAGGCTGGCTAGTTTCAAAGCACTTACCAGATCCTGGGCTGCTCTTTGTTCTGCATCTGTCATTCCCTTTCTTATTGTATCAATTCATTCCATAAATCAAGCCTTAAAGAGATCCTTAGGCATAGATGACTTGCCCCATAGATTACTCTTGAACCTGAAAGTTTCAATTAAATCCTCTTATGACTCCATAGCCCAATGGATTGAAAACTTGCCATCATCTTTCTTTATAATCGAAGCTTATTTTGTTGCTTGCAACTTCTCACCTTTGAATCTATTTGCATATATATCTTTCCGCCTCAGACAGAAACTATGTTCAATCACCCGAGAAAACCAAACAAAACCCTTGGACCTCATAACTAGCCTAATATCATCACCCGAAACTTCAAAGACAATATCCATCTTTGTACATATTGGAGAGATCCCTCTCCGGATTCAGGAGGGCTAGATCCTAGAATCCCAAAGTTGGTTGAAATGATGTTAACTCTATGATCGACTTTGCCAATCTCGTTTGTTACAGTAGACCTAACAAATACAAAAATCTTTGAGGGATTTTACTAGAACATATGCCTACTTTTACAATATGCTATATTTCAACTCAGCATCACGAAGCACCTGACTGAAAAAGGCAATAGGCTGCTCATACCCTTCTTCATTTTTCTGCAAAAGAACTCCGACCACTGTATGAGGTGATGCAAAGGAAAAGATCATAAATGGTTTGGCATAATATGGCCCAGCTACCACAGGGGCTTCAGCAAATGAATTTTTAATCCTGGAAAATGCCTCTCGTGATTCTTGTGACCACTTTACCTCATTGTTCTTCTTCAGCATGTCAGTTATGTGCCTAACTATCTCAGCATAGTTAGGGATGAACCTCCTCAGAAAGTTTATATGGCCTAGGAACACCTAAAATTCCTTTTTATTTCTAGGGAGGAAAATGCCATTTATGACTTCTACTCTCTTAGGGTATATCTTTACTCCATCTTTGGTTACAATATGCCCCAAAAGCTTGCCTTCTTCCAGTGCAAACAAAGACTTATGTGGGTTGAGGGAGATGCCATACAATCTGCACTTATCAAAAGTTATGCGCAAGTGTTCAATGTGCTCTGCATCATATTTTGAAAACATAGTAATGTCGTCCAAATATACCACCACAAACTTATCTTGCTCTCCGACAAAAGCAATATCCATGGCCCTCTGAAAAGTGGCCCCTGCGTTAATCAACCCAAAAGGAATCTTGGAAAACATAAACGTCCCCCATGGAGTGGTGAAGGTCATATTCTTCTAATATTCTGGTAGTACAGACACCTGATTGTACCCAGAGAATCCATCCATCATCGACATTCGAGAAGCTTCTACCACCTTCTGTAGGATGTGATCCATTTTTGGCAGTGGATAATTATCCTTTAAGGATGCTCTGTTCAGATTCTTGAAATCAACACATAGCCTTATTTCTTTTTTCTTCTTCCGTACGGGAACTAATTTTGCTACCCACTCAGAATATCTCAATGGTACAATGATTTTGGATTTCAACAATTTCTTAATTTCTTTCTCAATAGAGGGTAGCAGAAGAGGATTTATATGTCTAAGCTTCTGTTTATGTGGTTTTGCATCTCCCTTCGGTGGAATTTTATGCTGCATGATGTTGATATCGAAGGTTTTTAAGTCTTGATAAGACCATGCAGACACATTTTTGTACGACTGGAATAATTTCTTGTAGAGCCGTTTATATTCCCCCAACACCTTCTTAGACAACACGATTTTAGGGCCAGCCTTAGTGCCAAGAATAATATCTTCTACCAGATTCTCCTCTACAACTTTGTTCGACTGCAGTGGAACATCATTCTTATTAAACAACCTTTCGAAGGGCACTAGTCCTCAGGGAATGACATTTCCTTTCAATTTCAGGAATTTGTGGCCAGCCACCTTTTCTTCCCATTTATCTCTAGAAGTGTTTTCAGCCTCCTCTTCTTCACAAGTATCAATCTCCATGTTGGAAAATTCCCCAAATATTTCCAAGAATCTCTTCACCTGTTCTTCATCTTAAAAGACTTGCCAATGTTTGATATTGTCTGGGATTGATGGCCGATAACGTACCTCGATTTCATATCTCAAGAGAGGATTCTGAGGTGGATGGAAAGTACTGGCAGCCACTGCCAGGGAGTCTACCATCCTATTCTGCTCCCAGGGCATGAACTAGATATTGAATTCCAAGAAGAAGTTCTCCACTGGATCCAAAACTTTGTTCCTATAAGCCCTTAGCCTAGGATGTTTAGCTTGGCACTGATTCTTCACCTATCTGACTACCAATTCTGAATCTCCCAGAACCTTTAGACTTTGTATGTTCATGCTCCTAGCTATCTGCAGCCCCAATAGAAGTGCTTCATACTCAGCCACATTATTGGTGGCTTCATACTCCAGCTTGAAAGACAAAGGGACCCATTGGCCTGTAGGAGAAATCAATAATACCCCAGCCCCATTACCTTCCCTAGAGTTTTCCCCATCAAAATGAAGTGTCCAGATTTCTAATTCAGGACTCTCTATGGACTGCTCTGTCTTGATCTGGCAGAATGATGGTTCATGAGCGTACTCTTGATCTTCCTCCAGCATTAAACATGAGAAATCTCCCTCCCTGCTATAAAATGGAGAATTAACTGAGTGATCTACCTTCGTAACGGTCTTGAAAAATCTAGTTTCCCAGTACAGCCTCCTCTCTTCACCACCAAATATAGGGATAGTGGCATAGGTCAGGTCCAGGTTGATTGATCCACCAATTTTAGTCCCCCAAGATCTTGACAGTAGCATGCGAAAGCGAGCTGGAATGTCGGCCACCACTATATCCATCACTACACTTTTTGCTGGGATCTGAGCCAGATTGACCACTAAGTCCTTTATCATGCCCAGGCACTTAACTCTTTTGGATTCAAATGAGTAAAGGTCTTTATATGGGCGGGTGATCTATAGTCCTAGTTGTTCCATGACCGAGAGGGGTAAAAGGTTATGAGAGGCTCCTGAATCTAACATACAGTTATGCAGCAGTAGGTCATGTATTACTAAATAAACATAAAATGGGGGAGTAGTAGCATCTAATTCTTCGACTTGTGGGCCAAATACAACCATAGGCCTTACTTCCTGAAGGTTCAGACTGTCTAGAATGTGTATTAATTCTGGAGGGAGCATAAAGGATGTGACCTGGGACTGATATGTAGGCTATTTTAACAATTCGATTAAGGGAACTGGGATTTTTACTTTCTCAAGTTCCTTTTGTAAACTGAAGGCAGATGAGGACCTATCTACTGACACTTCCTTTGATTCTTTATCTTCAGAGTCTTTGTTCTGGGGGATAGGTTTGACTTCTTTTAAAATTGGCTTGACACTAGGGGGTGTAGCCCCTTGTGAAGATGATGGAATTTGATCAGCAGTCTGCAAATATTGGTTAAGAGGCCTCTTACCTTTGTCTAGGATCCTTTGAGTTGTTGCCTCTTTCTGTATAGGTTCTTCCTCTTGAGGTGTATCCTCCTCCTGATCCTAAGTGTGGGTTCTCTTCCTAGAAGATCTGAGGTCATATCTTCTATTGAAATGATCTTGCATGAAATCGACGAACTTCTTGTAGTAGTCATCAATCTTAGGATCTTCGGTGTCTTCATTAGCTTTCCCTTCTGTGTGTGCATGCACCTCCACTTCGTCACTTTCATGTAGGGGGTATTCCACTTCATCACTATTTGATAAAGCAAGGTATGCCTCCTCTTGCTCATAAGTGGTGTCTTCGGTAGGACCATCTACTTGTCCTTCCAAATACAGAAGATGTGGCACCTGGTCCTGCTGCTCCTTCCTTTCCCTTTGCAATATCTGCAAGGGTGGCTTCCAGTATTGAGGATTATAACCTCTGTTTGGAGAATTTTTGAAATTCTTGGAGGGTGAATTCTTGGCCTCCATTTCAAGCTTAACCAACTTACTTGAGAGATTCTTGATCATCTTGTTCATCTCCTCAATCCTGTCATTAACTGAATCTCTATCTTGGCTCGAGGTGGATACCTCTTCTTTTCCCCTTCTTCTAGTATCCTGGTCAGGCCTTCCCTTGGATTTACCAGTGGAAAAAGATCCAATGTCTACAAAATATATACAGGTACACAACAATAATTAAACAATTTCATTACACAATTTAATAAAAACAAGTTCAAGAACATGTTAGAATAAATTTAAATAAAACATTAATATTACCTCTATCATCTGGTGACTCATCATTTGTGAAGAGGATGTTGGGACACCCTTGCCAATCCAATCCAGCATAAGGACAGGGGACCATAATGAAGGGTTGCAGCTCATCAAGACTGGCTAGCAACTCCAGTGTATCATGCGATATCCTTGTTGGAAACACATTCTCACCCTTCTTGGGCATCATCTGCCCCCACATGTGCATTTGTGCCTCGAACATCAGCCTATGAGGCTACCAAACAAAAGTAGGCCTCATCTCTGGAAACCTCTCAAAAAATAAACAAAAAAGCTCTGAAGCAAAAGGGACCTTGACCCTCCCTTGTGCATGAGCATGACATCTATCTAAGGTTATATAGAACTGCAGCAAAAAAATGGCAGACCAACTGAAAAGTCGTGGCTCCTATACTAAAGAATCAACATAATATAGAAGCAAGCAACTAATTCGTTGCAATTCACTAGTGTTGTGTGAAATGATCGAAATGAGAAGTGAGAGGCACTACACCTCCTCACTACCAAATGAATTGATACGTAACTGACCTCTAGCGACCTGAAAATTTGAAGGAGATAGTACATTTGCTCCAATGTATCTCTGGGAGTACACTAATTGACTCCCTGCTACACAGCAAGTTGTAACCTCTGGGAACGAGGGAAAATCCACCCCTCTCCTCGATAACCCTGTAATGAAATATATATCCTCCTCAGTGGGCGTGTACCACTGGTTAGGACCAACCTAGAAAGCCGTTTGGTGGGCATTCCACCTGCTAATAAGATGTCTCAAAAACACACCATAGCCCTTTAGGGAAGTAGGCTCCTCATAGAACTTGAGGAGGCCTACCTTCCTTAGGAGACCTTGGGTAGCTGCTGTAATAGGGCGAGGGTATGCATCTCTCTCCCTCTCCCGTGCCTCCCACAGGTGAACCATGTCATACTGCTCCGCCTATTATTGTTGTTGTTCCCCCTCTTCTCTCTGAATGATTGACATATTAAATAAATTTTTTTTATTAAATGAGACATGTATTTATGAATATACATATATAATTTTTTTGAAAAAAAAAAACAAAACAGTCGGTACGCCACAAAAAATAGTCATGCACTAGTTCTTGTGTGTCTTTTGTTTTTTGCGCACCGGGGGCGATGCCCCAAAATATATTCAATGCACCGTAAGCGGTGCACCTGAAAATTTTCAAAGCACCATTGACTATGTACGATGTCAGGAGTGCTGTGCGCTGACTAAACTCTATGCCCCAGCGCATATAGTTGTGTCAATGCACCGATATCCTGACTAATTACATAGTCAATGGTGCGGTCTTTTACCAGGCCACACCGTTGACCCTGTCGGAACGCTGAATGTGATGCGCTGAAAAACACCAGGGCGGATATTTCCGTCAGTGCACCGCGTTGCCTCTATTCCACATGGTCAACAGTGCGGCTGACTAAATGATGGCACCACACTTTCTTTAAAATTTTAAAATAACGCGGTGCACCTTTCAGTATCGCGCTGAAAACAGTGAGGATACCGTTAGCATCGGTTGTGGTGTGACCTGTAAATTTTATAGGCAGCACCGCTTATCGGTGCGAGCCAAATGGCTCGAACGCACTGCACGTTCAATTTTTTTTTCTTTTAAATGGTTAATTTTAAGGTTATTTGAAATTCTAATTTTCTAAAAAACTTAATTATGGAAAAACAAGAAAAATACATGTACATTTGGCCGTCAAGGAGGCATATTCGATGTAGAATTTGCAAAAGAAAATTTGACCACCGTTTTGCAAAATGAAAGTTGAATATTGGTGGGAAATGCACAGCAACAAAGCATGTAATGGGTGTAATGGGAGCACTAATGTCAGGGCGGCTCAAACAAGGATAAATTGCACCAGTGCTTGAGAGCTCTGTAGCACTGAGAAAATTGAAAAATGTGATTTTCTGGCCGTATTTTTATTTATTTATTTAACCCTGTTCCATTGCGTGGGGTTTTATAGGCGCACCAGTGTGGTTTCTTAATACTGCATCAGGCGGTTTTGGTTTTGGCGCGGTGTTTGATGACGCACCAGTGCGGAAGAGTTATAAAGTAATGGTGCTCTACAATAATACGACGCACCGGGCGGGTGTGTACGGAGCGCACGGTGTCCAGTGTGCCAATGTTTTGTGCACACCGGTGCTTTCTCTTGTTGAGCGTACTAGTGCGGTTTTGGATGATAAGCGCACCGAGCGGAAAACATCCGCAAAACCCTCCGCCCGCCAACCTACTCTAGTAACCTCTACTAGAAATGGATGTTTGGGGTATTTTTATAAGGGCTTCCTCAAAAACATCCGCTAGAGGATCTTTTCCTTGTAGTGCTCCATTTTACTTGAGTCTCAAAATCCACCAATTCATCCTTCATAACACTATGTTAGAATCTGGGGCCTCCCAAAACCTCATGCCTAAAGCCATCATGGAGAATCTTGGCCTTGACATAACCTGCCCATATCATGATTTATTTTCTTTCGATTCTGGTCGTGTACGTTGTTTTGGTCGAATCAAAGATCTAGTTGTCTCCCTAGAGCATATCCTCGCCAAAAATGTCCTAATGGATGTGGTAGTTGCTGACGTTCTGCCACATTTTGGTATGTTGTTATCAAGACCCCGGGGGGCTAAATTGAGATGTACACTGTAGTTGAACTTTTCTTACGCAACTATTCCTATCGTCAGTAAAATGAGAAAACTATATTGTGAGACTAAAATGAAATACATGATCACAAACAAGGAAAGGCCAAATAATCATCCTATAAATGTTGTACATACAGACTTAGATTCCTTCATTTTGTACAATGATTCTAGATTAAATGATGTAGATTTTTCAATAAGTAGAAATAGGGGATGTTCGTAAGGTTTCAGATTACATTAGAACAATGTTAGAAAAAGAGAAAGAGAATCTTCCTGTTATATCAAAACAACCATCAGAGAAGGCAGATGAAAGTTTAGAACAACATAAAGAATTAGATCAGAAAACTTTGTCAAATCAAAGTCAAGAGTTTCAACACGCTGAGGAAGAAGATGGTCTTTGGGGCATGGACTTTGATGGTGTCGTTGGCAAAGACGGGGCCTACATTCATTTATGGATACGTAGCCCATTTCAGGAGCAAAATAAAGTCCCTAATAATGTTGGATTGTGTTCCTACAAATTAGCATTCGATTGCACGAACAATGAGGTTGAATATGAGGCACTCATTACCGATCTGAAAATTTTGAAAAATTTGGGAGCTAGAAGAATTGTTGTCTACGGTGATTCAAAGCTGGTAATTAAACAAGTCAAAGGTGAGTATCAAGCTAATCACCCAATGATGAGGCAATATAGGAATGCAACACTTGACAGTTTGATAATGTTTTCAGAATATACACTTAAATTTGTGCCAAGGATGTAAAATATGATGGCTGATTCATTAGCCAATGCTACAAGTAATTTTAGATCTACAATTTTTTCAAATAAAAAATTTGAGATTTCTATGAAGCATAGGCCCACCTTTCCTGAAAACTTGTGATTTTGGCAAGTATTCTTGGATGATAAGCAGGTGAAAATTTTCCTTCAAAGTGAAGGTGAGTTTGAGAACTATTCTATGGACGAAATGTACGACAAGGATGACCAAGTCATCGAGTCAGATCAGATTGACATACTTTAGCTCAAGGACAATAATATTTCAAAAGTTCTCATACCTTTGGAAGAATTATTTGATCAAGATGACATGGAAAGAAAACCTACTTTGGTTCCCATAGAAAAAGGCATAGAAGATGTTAATATTGGAACATCAGATCAACCAAATTTCATCAAGCTTTCAAAGTCTTTGTCTCCCGAGGTAAAGACTAAATATGTTGATTTGTTTACTGCATTTTCTGACATGTTTTCTTGGGATTACTTTGATCTAAAGGTGTGTGATAAATATATCATTCAACACACCATCCCAATAAAGAAAGACCAAAATCCTTTTAGGCAGAAGCTCAGGAGAATAAACCAAAAGTTGTTGTCGTCCATTGAGAAGGAATTAAACAACCTCTACAAGGTAGGTATTATTGTTCGAATCAGATTTTCTGATTGGATGTCCAATTTGGTTCCAATGCATTAGAAGACCGGTGAAATACGACTATGTATAGACTTTAGTAATCTAAAAAAATTGTCACTAAAAGACAATTACCCGCTGTCGAAAATGGACCATATACTTCAGCGAGTTTTAGGAGTGACCGGGATGTCATTGCTAGATCGTTACTCAGGGTATAGTCAGATCCTTGTGCATGAAGATGATCAGGATAAGACAACGTTCACTACACCATGGGGTACGTTTAAATATGCTAAAATGTTGTTCGGTTTGAAGAATGTTGGGGCCACTTTCTAGCGTGCCATGGACATAAAAATCGGTAACAACAAAGATGTCGTCCTTTTTGTTTATTTAGATGATTTGACTATTTATTCAAATTCGTATGATGATTATTTACACCATTTGAGAGTTGTGTTCCAGCGATGTAGAAAACTTGGGATATATCTTAACCCTAAAAAGTTCCTATTTGCTATGGAAGAAGGAAATATGTTGGGTCACATCATCTCAAAGGATGGGATCTGGATAGATCCTTTTAGAGGTGAAGAAATACAGCAAATTGATTTCCCTCGTAACAAGAAGGAAGTCCAAGCATTCAACGGTAGGATGAATTTCCTACGTAGGTTCATTCCCAACTTAGCAGAGCATCTTAGAGAGTTGACTAACATGTTAAAGAAGGATATGTTGGACATTGGGTTCAACGCTCCCCGTGTGTTTCGTGACATGGACTAACCGCCTCTCATGGATCCTAACTCTAGCGATTATTGTGGACACTCACGCCTATGGGTTTTGGTCTAATGGAAATCGTGATTCCAACAATTGGTATCAGAGCGACAGCTCTTGAGTTCAAAACTCACCTGGCTCATGTTGGTGGGGAGATTGTTGGACATTGGGTTCAACGCTCCCCGTGTGTTTCGCGACATGGACTAACTGCCTCTCGTGGATCCTAACTCTGGCGATTGTAGCAGAGACTAATGCCTGTGGGTTTTGGTCTAATGGCAATCACAATTCCAACAGGAGAATTATGTAAAATGGTCTGAATATGCTCATAAGTCATTCAACTTGGTGAAATTTTCTTTGACCACTGCTGCAATTTTTACAAGTCCTGATTATTCACTAGATTTCATTATGTTTTATTTTTCTTCTGAGCATACTTTGGCAATGGTACTAATTCAAAATAAATATGGGACAAAGCTTCCAATAGCATTCTTCGGTCGCACAATAAGGGATGCATCCCTCTGATACAAAATTATCGATAAACATGCCTTGGATTTGGTTAAGGCACTCAAGGACTTGAGTATTTATATTTTGCACTCACATATTTTGGCATATGTTCCAAACACAGCTGTTAAAGAAGTACTCATGCAGACATATCTAGAAGGAAGGAGAGGTAGATGGATAGCAGCCCTCTTATAGTATGACCTTGAGATCAAGCGGACCAAGTTTATCAAAGGGCAAGGCTTAGCCAAGCTCATGGCTGAGTCAAATCTACATGCACTTGATATCAATCTTATATTAGCATTGTCCGATGAGGAAGTAGGTGTAAGTCTTATTTAGGTATTAGATCTCTTTTCATCATCTCCACAATATGCTAATATCAATTATGTTTTGCAACATTTGAACCCTCCTCCAAGCATGTCAAAGAGTAAGAGCACGTCCTTGAAACTTAAGGCTTCAAAATATTTCATACTATATAGTGCACTATACTGGAAGAATCCCAGAGGTGTGTTACTCAATTTCTTGGTTGAAGATGAGTCCAAAGAAGTGATGAAGGATTTCCACAAAGGAGATTGTGGAGGTCACTTATACTGGAAGACCATGGCCAAAAAAGTGTTGAGAGCGGGTTACTATTGGCCAACATTGTTTGCGTATTTGTACAAGACGATCATGAGCTATCATGAATGCCAACTTTTCCAAGGTAAACGTAAACTTCTTCCTTTACCATTATAGTCCATTGTAGTTGAAGCTCATTTCCAGCAGTGGGGCTTAGATTTCATTGGTGAGATACATCCACCCTCATCCACTCAACACATATGGATACTTACTGTCACATATTACTTCACAAAGTGGATCAAAGCAATCCCATCCAGGCAAGCTACAAAATCTATTATAATTCAGTTTTTAGAAACTAAAATCTTGTCCTGGTTTGAATGTCGTAGAAATATCATCACATATAATGCCACAACCTTCAAATCAAACAATATGACACAATTTTATGATAGGTATAACATTAATTTGGGACATTCTACAACATATTATTCACGGGGCAATGGATTGGCGGATTCCTCCAATAAGTCTTTGATCAACATAATAAAAAATATGTCGGAGGCAAATAAGAAGAATTGGCACAAGAATATAATTAATGCACTATGGGAAGATCAAGTAAGTAGCAAGAAATCCATTGGCATGTCTCCATTTTAGGTATTTTACGGTGTGGACATGGTTTTCCCTTTTTCATTGGTTGTCCTAGTCATGAAACTTTTACAAGAAGCGGGAAGCGAAGAGAATGACATACAATGCAGAATAAAACAAATGATTCACCTGCAGCAAACAAGAGAAGAAGTGTTTCGGAACACTTCCAAGCTCCATGATAAGATCAAGCAAATCTATGACAAAAAAACCAAGCAAGATGATTTCAATATCGGCGATGTAGTACTCCACTGGGATGCCAGGAATGAAGACAAGGGTAAGCACAGGAAGTTCGATAATTTATGCAAAGGGCCTTTTAAGGTTGCAACTTCTTGTGGACAAAATGCATATCTCCTGGAAGAAATGGATGGGAAAGATTGCTTAGGAAGGTTAGTTAATGGTAGATTCCTAAAGCATTATATTTTTTGATCTGAAATTGTGAAAATTTTATCATCTCCATTGTATATATCAGTTTGATATTCCTATAAGTGTGAAGTGGAAAAGCACTGGAGTTCGGAACCCGAAGTGAAGGCCATGGAGCTTCATTGAGTTTCTACCATTTTCAAGTTCAATTTTCAGAAAAGTAAGTTAAGTTTTGAGTCACTGTTTCAGTCGATTTCAGTCAGCTTTAAAAGTCGGTTTGTGTCTTTGAGTTGTCAGTATTTAGTCATGCATATCAGTTTGAGTTTTTTTTACCATATTGGCCCAATGGTTAGGCACTTGGTCTATGGTGTTCTTGACACCTCCAAGGAGCTTCCACCCCCAATAAGGCCGATGTTAATGTCAGAATTTTCATTCTGCCATCAGTGATTAAAATCACTCTTTTTATATTCATTTTAGGGGTCCCACTTAAGAAATGTTTTGTCATTCCATTAGGTCATGCAAAAAATTGACTCATTGATGGTAGCCCTAGTCATAAAATCTCACTCTTCCTCAAAATTTCACATTTTCTGACCCACCTTCATGTCTTGTTGAGCATAAAACAATCTTAAAAGCTCATTTCACTATGTCATTATGTCAGTCAAATTCAACCATGGAGTCAGGTCATCCAAGGTCCCATTAGGTCCATTAGGTTTCATTTTTCAAGGTTCATAACACACCATTTTATCTCAATAACGTCAGTAAAGGTTTGAGAGTGACTCAAATTATACTTTCGCAATAATCTACAGAGGATTTATCAGCATGTAAATATTATTTTTAAAGTTTTAATTTTGGTTTCAGAGTATGATTTTCATACCAAAATGTAATCTTATTCAAAACAGAGATGTTATTTATTTTTAATTTTTATGTAATTTTATGCTCATAATATGTAATAAGTTATGTCCCAAACTACCAACTTAAACTTCACATGCCAAACTGAAGAGAAGAAAATTCAAAGTGAAAAGTTCCAAACTCCAATAACATCATCCTACAAAGAAGAAAAATCAAAGGAAAAGGGTAATCGACAATGTTTTCAAAAGGTGAAATGAAACGTTAGAAAAGTGGGTTTTTTAATCTAAATTAAAATTGACTCAAGTGTTAAAGTCTTCTTGAAATCATTTAAAATTCATTTTTCCCCTCCAAACACCAAGAAAGCACTCTAAGAGAGAAAAACTTTGAGTTTCTGGGCGAAATTGGCAAAAAAACAGAGCAGAGGGCACACATGCTTAACAGAGGGCGCAAATACTTAATCGAGGGCAAAAATGATTAAGAGAGGGTGCAAATGCTTCTATGAGGGTGCAAATGCTTTGGTGAGGGTGAAAATGCTTTAGGCGCTGCGCAAATGACCAGGAAACCCCAGAAACGCACTCGAGTGGAAAAACATCATTTCCAAAGATTCTTCAACCTACTCATCAAGCTCCAGATAATGAGTAAGAGATAATGCCATTAAATACCATCTTCATCAAGTTCATGTGTTGAGTTTTGTGAAATTTAGGTTATAATTTGATGTTTGAAATTGTTTTAAAACCCTAGTATCCCCATTGCACTCTTGAAATCCCCAAATTGCACTCCCCTACACCTCTATACTCTTCCTACAATTCCAAATACAAATTCCTAAACCTCTGTTTTATAAAATTCCCTTTCCCTAACCCTTTTTCGCAACACCAACATTTTAAAACGCTTGTCCCAGTTCCGACAGTTTGAAACGCTCGTCGCAGTTCTGACAGTTTGAAGAGTTCGTCGGAATTCCGACGGCCAAAATGGTAGATGGAAAAAAAAGTTTAGGACCAGAGAATTCAAGCATTCAAACGAACGCGAGGACCGAAGCATTCAAGCATTCAAACCATGAAGGGTTTCCAATTGTGGGATTGGAACCATGAATTTTTTAGTGATTGTGGCATGTAACTTGGAAATAATCTCTAATCATAGGGATCAATTGGAAAACAATTCTTCGTGCTCGAAAAATTTTGAAGTATAAGCCTTGCATATAGGCATTCTAGAGGGCGAGGAATAAACTATATAATCACTGAGGTAAATTCGAGGTTGCAAAAGTTGGGATAAGGATAATTTGCAATGAAAGGAAACTGATGCGTTCCATTATAAGGCTCCTCCAGGGAACTATCATTGCTATAATAGTGGTATAACATAATAAAGGAGTAAGGGCTAATGTAGCCAAATTCTTCTACCTATTACCAAATATTCATGTAGAAATATTTCCTCTGCAGAGACAACACCTCAACATTAAAGGATTCCTTAGAAAGACTTCCAATTATGGATATTCATATTTCTCCCTTTTAATGAAATGTCCCTAATCCAATCATCTAAGTACCTCCTGTTGTATCCTAATTCGACTCAGCTAAAAATCAAGAGCAGGTCTGAGAAATTCAAGGTTTTTGAGACATTTAGATGGACAAAAGTCAGATAGGGATTCTTGTTCTTTTGTCTAAAGAGATGGTATCAGCTGGAAAGTGCAAGCAGACACATTATTTGAATAGGGGCCTTAGACAGTCCCAATGGATGCATGGGCCTGCTATTCCAACGCTTTAGTGATTCACGTTGTATACACATGGATGAAAGGATGCCAAGTGTACCTAAAGCAAACTTTACGTTTTCACCTTGGAACTAGACTAAAATCATGCATAAACTACTGTTGTTGGAAGTTCATGTTCAAGGCCAACACTCAAAAGAAATCACTCTACAGAGAAACATGGAATAGAAGAAGATGAACTAGAATCTCGTAATCTATCAAACCTTGGTCTTAATATTCTCATATGGGGTTGTCAAACACTGGAAAAGCTAAGTTTAATGTGATTCCCTGTAGTCACAAGTTTGGGCCTAGCATCAGTGGCTCAACATTGTAGGGTTTTGAAGGCCTTAGATTTACACAGTTGCTATATGACTTATCAAGGTCTTACAGCTATAGGAGAACAATGCAAACAACTTGAGAATTGGAATCTTCGGTTTTGTGAGGGTTTGACAGACAGAGGTATGACAGCAATAGAAATTGGTTGTGCAAAGACACTGAAAGTGCTTGGCATTGCATCATGTGCAAGGATAACTAATAAAACTATGCAAGATATTGCAGTTCCCTGTCACTTTCTTGAAAAATTAACCCTAGATTCTGAGTTTGTTAATGATGTTGGATTGCTGGTAATAGCGCAGGGTTACACTAATTCAAAGTATTTGCATTTACATCGTGTAAATTTCATATACAAATCCTTAAAAGCTTTGATTAATCACATATGATTTGTGGAGGATCATATTTTCACATGCGTTTAAAAGTTGAGCAGGCATACTGATGCAAATGAAAAGCCAAAGTTCAGAAAACTTAATACTCTCAGGACAGTGAATTTCAATTTCTTATTTTGGGAAAATGGAGAAAAATTTCAAAAATCTGCAACATGGGTTTTTTGCAGAATATGCCCAATTGACTTGGTCGTGGGAATTGTTCAAAAATTCAAAGCGGTTTAAGAGATTTCGTCAGTTCTTAAAAGGCATTTTTTCCATAAACGTCCCGCAAAAATGGGTTTGATTCATTTCATGGGAATTCGATGTGCATAATGACAATTTCCTTCTCAGATGGTCACTTGGAATTCGGATGATATTTAAATAAAACCTAGTACATTTTATATTGTAATTTGAGTTCATGCAATCCCAAATATCAATGAGACTTTGCGTGAAAAAAAAGAGAAGCAAAGAGGTTAAAGTTTTGCCATATCTCATAGAAATTTGATATTTGTATCGTTCATGTCTATAATTAACACTTTCCTGGCATCACAAAATGCTCGGAATTTATGTGAGATAGTTCCCCCGTAGAGTGCTTTGGCTTGAACCACTATTCACAAATCGACGGCTACGATGTAATGAGGCATCACTCAGCGCTTTTTCAAGAAACTCCTACAGGTGCTTCCATAGGCAGTAATTGGTTTTCACAAAACCATGTGTGATTTTGCCAATATGCATATGAGTACAATGGTGGGACCCAAAATTTATTATTTGTCCTTCTTTAACTTGCAGCAGGGTGAGGTTTTATTTTGGTTTTATATTAAATATTATATATAATATTAAAACTACTATTTTGTAAATTTATTTCCTAAACTACTTCAATAATCAGTTTTAAAACTGATCATAGTAATTAGGAAGTTAGATTATATAGCAAATATAAAAGCAGAGGGAGGAAGAGGGGCAGGGGTTCCGAGTTTTGGACCTTCAGACTGTAATTTTTGTACTTATATTTCAAATGATTAATGAATGAAAAGCAAGATTCTGGATATGTCTTCCAGTTTACATTATGTTTTTTCTATCTTTGAATAAAATGAATTAATGAAGTTGCAGGTCTCTTTTTACTTGTGTGAAAAAGAGTTAAAATCCTTAATAGGCGCTCCTGCATTTTAACTTTTCCTGTCTTATAATTCTTCTAAAGTTTGAGGTGATATATTCTGTACATCAGCATATCAATTTGGGCTTATTGCTTTCATGTTCTTCCGATCATTCCATTCTATATCAACAAATAATAGCAATGTGGAACATTCATTGTGTGATCTTTGAGGGTTTAATGATAAACATATGAAGGTGATTAAACAAAGACCAATATTTCTGTGACACATTTATATAAATGTCTTAAGCACTGATTCCTCACCACAGCCAAGGGATTCTCTCTTAAGATACAACACCTCCTATGGTATCCTTTGATGGATACTTGGTATTATCAAAGGCTCCTTGCCAAATGTATGTCACAAAGTTATTTCTTATATTTTCCAAAAAATATGGTTGTTGAGTCTGATATGTTTGGTCATGTCTCGATTTTATAATTCTGCAATAACAACCTATGGAAGTTCCAGAGAAATAAATATGAACAAGGCTCATTCTTATTTTGACTCCAGTTGTTATTTATGCATTGCAATGGTTGACATTCTTTATGATCCAGGTATTTTAATGTCATAGAATAACAACAACCTGGTGTAGGATAACAAAAATCTCTTAAAATAATGGCAAGCCAGTTGAATATTAAACTTTTGGCCAGCTACTTACCCAAAAGGATCAAAGGTATCTCATGCCACGAGCTTCTCATTATTTTGATCAACATGAATTTATTTATGATTGCATGGGAACCTTCTTATATAATGAATGTTTGCTTTGATTTACCTTTAAGTGTTGGAATGCCTCTAGTCATACCTTTGGCACCCATTTGTGTTGCACTTATGGTTATCTCCGGCTTGGATAAAATATATTCAGCTACAAATTGGTATAATATCAACTGCAAGTACTGCCTTGAGCAACTCATATTGTGAGGGGAATGTCTAATAAACCTCTAAAGAATGAAAATGAGTGTGTAGGGACCATCCAACATTTGTGTAACTATTAAAATTATCTTTCTTGTATTAGGCATAGCATCAATTTCATTGATGAAATCCAACCCACATATTTGTGAATGCCATAAGCACAATACTCGTTGTTTCCTACGACATAACCATTGAAATACCCTCAATATTAGAAATTTCAAGTAGATCAAAACCGTTCAAAGTAGATCTAAGAGTCTGTAATAAGAAACATGAGAGGTCCCATTAAATTCTACAAGAACGTGAGGATCTATGCAAATCAAGTCAGTAGGGTAAGGAAATGGTAAACTGAAGGTGAATGGTAAATACTGGTTTCCAAATTAGTTGCACATGCTTCAGTCCTCGCATTCGTTACTGAACAAGAGTGAGTGCAATGCCTCCCACATGCATCCCAAATGGACAACCAAGAATACAACATACATTTACTTTCTTCCCAAATCTTACATTTACTATCTGAAAAGGACAGGGTTAGAAGAGAGATGGAGCTGGCAGAGAGCAAGCGTGATTATTCAGAAGTTGAGAGAATTAAAGTGATATTGAAGGAACTAGAAGTCATTTCTCTTCATAGAAAAAGAAAGGATGCAAAAGCCTTGATGATAGCAAAAATGAATAAGAAAAACAAGGCTAAAAATTTCAATAATGCTTCTGAGATCAAGCCTCTCAACCTTAATCTTAAAGCAGGTGAAGTAGGGTATGATCCTTTCACTCGGCATTGGACTCAATCTCAAAACTATTATGATACAAAGGCGAAGGTTATGGAAGACAACACTCATGCTAACAAAGAGGTAGATACAACCAAAGTAGAGGAAGCCATAGCAATGGAAACTGCCGAGGATGATGCAAAGCTTGTTGACACTGACGCTCCTGTATCAGAATATGAAAAGGTGCATTTTTTGGATGATTTTTAACTTCCAATTTCACTTGTTGGACTACAGAAGTATGGGGGTGCTCAAGGGGCCCCTTTATATTTTATGGCTAGAAAGCAGAAGATTGAGGCAACTTGTGGAGTGCAAGTTCCTAGCAATGATGGAGGGAGGCCTAGTAGCCTGACATTAAATATGAATGATTACAAGTGTAGAAGAGGCATGCTGTAATATATATAAGCATAACTTTCCTATTAAGTATTAAAAATATTAAAGCTCCAATATATTAACCCGGTATGCCTACAAGAGAACACATTCCATAAATCAATATTAGTAAACAAAATAAAATTCCATCTACAGATAATAAAAATATTGATTTACAGTAAGGATTTGTGAAGTAAATATAAACAAAATCACACGAAAGTTATCCTAATTCCAAAACATGATTTAAAAAAATGACAATTTCCTACATTTTAAATAGCTCTAATATCATTCAACTGCACTAACCCTTTCATTAGATTCTTTGAAAGTGCATCTTTCTCATTAGCAACTAGGCATTTGGCAACCTCTCTCGGCTTCCTAGTTTCCTCCATCTACTTTTTTCTTTCAATATGAGTATTTTGTAAGTTCCAAATAAATAGTAAGCCTATACTCTACAATCATCTAATGCACACGGGAAATAAATCTGCTCCTTTTCAACCTAGATCAAACATACACTACAAATTTCTGAACTTCTAAACTGCCATCTCAATTATAATCACCATCTTTTCCTCCTTTGGAATTAATTTCTTCTTCAATCTCAGTGCACTGTCCTGCTCTCTCTTAATTTTTATTTCCTCTCTAAGCCTTTCTCTCTACAATAAACATAATATAATATTTTGAAAAAAGAAAACTCTTTCGAACCAAGAACAATATTATAATCACACCCAAAAAGACAGGTTCATCAAGCATGTTTCGAACAAAGCATACTTTGGTCATATTTTTTGGCTAGAACTTATCTTCTCCCTAAGATGACAGTAGATCACGACTTTGCACAAGGAGCATTGCAACTTTCACATTTGGATTTACTCCAGATGTATCATGGAGTAAATCCATGATACATTCTGACTGTCCCATGAGTTTTAATTCTTGCTAATAGAAAGCACATTAATAAATTTTATCCCATTGTTCTAATGTGAATGATTTCTAGACAATTTTTTCCTTTTTACTATGCATCCATCTACAGAATTGAGAAACACTCAGTTTTAGAATGATCTGCATAATTGAGAAGATCTTAGTTTGAATGTAATCATATGTATTTCTTGGGAGATGTCATCTTTTAAACTGGGCTCTATTAGAAGCATCATCAATTTGCCTCACCAAGCCTCTATAGCTATGAGCCATAATCACAAGCAATGTCCAAAACCTAGAATTATAAAATCTCTTTGAATCAATGGTTACTTGAGGGATATTACATAACATTTCTAGGTAATTGCTCAAAAAACAACTGGTAGGAGAAACAAGTATCTGACAGTCGAAATGTACAGAAGACCTATAGACTAGAAATTTTCATATGTTGGAGTCCCATTTAAGTGTCCATGCATATTTTGAACAATGACCTCATAAACCTTGGTATTGGAATCCTTCTATACCAGAAGTAAACTGGTCATGTTTTTTAAGGGGTATTTAGACTCAAAATCATAGGGTTTTGGGGGGAAATAGGAACAAAAGATAACAAAATGGTGAAGGAAAGGGATTTCTTTTGATTCCAATTTTGAATACCATCTCCCTCATCTTGATTTTCTTGCATGTCCTCATGAAAGGCATGAAAAACTAAAAAACTGAGTTATGTCAAAATTGTTATCATCCTTCAACCCATTTACGAAAGCCTTGCCACATTGAGGATAATGTTGAGGTATCCTTTAGTTATAGTGACCTTTTCCTATCACCTTTTAGATAATGATGTAACATATTATAAAAATATATCTTGTAACCTCCTATTTCCAAATGTAATGCCTTGTTTTCCTCCTAGAACCTATAGCTCTAAGCCCTTAACTAGTCATTTTCCTTCTGCATGTACTTATTTAATACTGTAAGAACCATATTTTCTTCTTTCAAGCTTTTAATATTCTTATTTATCCTCTTCATCTTGTTAATCAATGGATCAATTGGGATATGCAGAAACATTGACTCACTAAGCAGAGGATCAAGCTCAAATTGGCAAGTATGCTCACTGACATTCGACTAATATGGGTTACCTTCAAGCCAGGGATGACCAAAGTCTTATGTTTCTTTGTTCGTGATCCTATGCTCATCTATTTCACAAAAATGTTGTTGGAAGTTAGCATTGTTGTCTACCTGTCTTTTGTGCTCAATTATATCAATTAGCATGTATTTCATTCCACACTTTTGAATGAGATTATTCCCTCATTTGAAATGGATGCATTCTTCAAAGACCATTACACTTAAGAAAGTGCATATCATTTTGTGGCACCTGACATGTGCATGTAATAGGTATACATGTTCACTTGAACTCACGTATTATATTTATCCAGCATGTTTGGAAAAAATATCACCTATGGCATCAACTGAAATTGTTTACTCGATTATCATGGTTACACCTAAACGAGCTCTTAACATCAGGAATTGTGTCCCACAATCATATATTGTGTTGGAGGTGAGGCATCCTGCACATATGGACTTAACAATCAACATCTGATGCAGGAGCATTCAGGTCTAGTCAGCAATGTGATAGCATGATCACATGTTGTGACTAACAAGGGGTTGGAAGATAATAGTTTAATTAATTTTATTTGTTTAAATATATGAGAGTGTTTATTTATTGTTAAATATGAGGAAAGGTTATATGTGGCTGAGTGATCCTCCCTGTGTGGAGATCAGGCCAAAACAGTTAGATTTATTTGGCTAGAATAGAATATGAGGAATTTTAAAAGCTTGATTTAGCGATTGGTTTAGAAAAAAGTGGGTTTGAAGAGAATTTTTAGGAGAGGTTGAGATATTTCTGGTTCTGAACCAGAATTGGTTCATGGAACCATTTATTTGTATAAATTTTGTCTTCTGGTATAATTAAGGGGGAGATTTAGTTAGAATTAGTGTGTGGCTTGGGTGGAGCGAAAGCTCAGAAAAATAGGAAAACTGTGTTTTGTAGACAACAGAGACCATTCTCTGTGTAAATTAATAAAGGTGAAGTTTTGGTTTTGTTTTTTTTTCTAAGTGTTATGAACGCAATTATGTTATGGGTAAATTATATGATAAATAGTGGAAATTCGATTATGATGTTTGTATAATTATTTATTGGTGTGCGATCTGTGTGTGTGTGTTTTAATTCCAAAAGAAAGAAATTCAGTGTTAATGTAATGCGGACTGTAGACTGAGATTGCAAGTTGGAAAAGCCTTTAATACAGGGAATTTGTATAAATTAACTCCGCAGATCCTATGAACAGAATTAAGAGATATATTATTTAATTGCATAAGGGATCGGGCCTGTGCAATCCATGTATTGGACTGGAGAGGCGTTCCAATCGTATTAAAACAATAGGACTGGATGCGAATTGTCATAAATTGTTTTGAATATCGGGTCTGATGGACATCGCGATAGTTAAGGGAGGCGACATTGGAATGTGTCGATCTCCGATTTCCAATTGAATCGGATTGGAGCTGTGAGCAATCGGCAGATTTGGCATTTGAATCTTTGCGATCTCCGATGCCGATTGAATCGGATCGGAACTGTCGATTGATATCGGTGTATGTGTGAGATTGGAGTAGATTTGTCAACTGGTTGAAAGTTAAATGTTGTGCGCATCAAAATAGAGATATCACGTCTGAGCTGGATCGAATGGAGACTTTTAATTGAATCGATTGCTATGAAATCGATTCACAGCAATTAAGGTGAAGGACTTCTGCAAAGGGCATTGGATGCAGTTTGTTAGTTAATGTTTGAGCAAATCTGTTAGAGGTTTAAGTCCTGAGAAATCGTATGGGCCGATTTTCAGTTTGAAGAAATCGATGTGTATGTGACAACTATTGATTAGTTGCTGCATTGAGTTTAGAGGACGTGCAGAATAGAATTTGCATTGAATTTGATTCAACCATTTATTTGTGAAAGAGCTGAGTTATGAAAACTGCATTTAAGGCAAAAGCACAGTCCACAGATGTTAGAAAGAGCGCATTGCTCGTGATCGGTTGGATACATGGATTCACCAAGTGTTGAAGCAAAATGGTAAGTGCGTGAGTCAAGGGTCAATACTTATGTTGGAAGTAAAGGCCTAAGAAGCATAAAATAGCATAGCACTGTAGTTGTTGTGCGTTTAGGTTTCTCAAAGGGCGAAGACTTCTGGATTCAGTTATGCATCGAATATCTGTTCGTGGATGTATGGAAGCATTGTGAAGGCGCAATTGAAATTGGAGGTCGTTTATGGAGGTAAGCTAAATTGTATTAAAACTGTGTAAATTTGTGTGGGTCGATGTTATTGAAAGGATTGCTGTAAAGGTCGATTTACATTAGAATGCATAACTCCATATATATAAACCAAAATAGAGGCCGGCGGTTAGTGGTAGCAGGGGCGCATCCTTTTTATTGAATCCTGATTTTGAAGTCTGGAGTTACAGAAATGAAAAGCGGGAGTTGGGGTTATTCACACAAAGAGGTAGATTGTTTCATAAGATTGAAGTAGGAGTTTCAAAGACCATCAGAAATTGTGAAAAAACTTCCACATAATATAGTATATGAATTTCCCGGATTTGGAGTTTATTTGGGTAGGTGTTTAAGATGCATTTGTATATGCATAGTCCAAGAGCGATTCTGGGTTTTGCAGGCTACCCCTGCACCATTTTTGGTATAAAATCCAGGTTAATGCTCTGAAAGGATTTTTTTGGGAAACTGAATTTTAATTTTTAGCAGATGTATAATTTCCCTGAAGTGAGTTTGATGAAGATGAGGATCAGGCTACAAACGACGTTGAGATCTGAATGGAGAATCAGATAATGCCCGGGAAGGTCTGGTCAATGGAAGCAGTGGATTTGCTGAAAGGTGGAATGAGTTGTACCAGCATCATAGCATATGAGCTATGTAAAGAAGATAGAGCAAGAAGAACTCCCAGATGCATAAAGGTGACAATACCCGACAGTAAACAAATTTACTGAATGAAGAAGGTAGTGAGCAATTAAAGATGCAGAGCCTAAAGCAAGGAGTATTCAAGAGGAGATGAGAACAACTTCCAACTGAGGTTGGGTAGAAGTTGATGAGGCAGTTCCACAATTGTGATTGTGGATAGGAGATAACAATTCCAGCAAGAAGAGTGTTGGGTAGAATTGTTAGTTAGTGAAAGGTTCGAGGAAAGAACCAATAGGTGCCAAAAGGCTAAACTCAGGAAAGTTTGGTGAGGCGTGAAGGAGACTTGTTATAGGTGAAATGGAAAAATTTAGTTGCAGCTCACTAGTGAACAAGGAAATTTCACCAGAGGAAGGAAAGGAATTGACTATTGATGGTCATGACAGGGGTATAAAGGAAAGTCACAGACATAGGGAAAAGAGTGCTGAAGCAGCTGGACTCAAAGGAATGAGTAACGAAGAAAGGGACATAGAGTTGGCTGGGATGAAGGCAGAACTCAGTCATTTGGAGAAGCTGGTATTGAAAGGAATTAGAGGAAAATGGAAACAAGGATTTTATGTGGGAAGAAGAGTTAAATGGCCTGTCAGAGAATTGTTTGCTGGGAAATTATTACTTCGAAAAATTGAGAATGAAGAAATAGAATACATCAGTGAACCAGAGAAAGGATCTCTCCTTGGGGACGAAGACAGTGATGATAGTAGAGAAGAACTGATCTATGCAGATCAGAATGAGAGGAATGTGTTGACATCATCCACACAGACAAGAGGATCTCATATTTTTGGGATTAATTATTTCTATGAATGTAAAATTGCAGGTATGCAGCCTAAAGAATTTGAACCTGTGTATGAAAAAGTGAAAGGAGCAAAGGCAAGACAAGCAAGAAAGGAGATGCATAAGGACTTTCAAGACTTCAATTGGTGGAGGAAATTAAAATTTATGGCTGAATGGTTATGTCTTCTTTTAGTGGAAACTTATTGGATCATATTTGAAGGAATTTTAGCATGGAAAGAAGACCAATGGGAAATGGAAACAGGAAAGGAAACAAATGCATTGCAGATTTATGAAGTGAAGAGAAGGAAAGCTGACACCGAGAACTTAGCTGAAGAAGGTAAGCCAAGGAAATCTTTGAAAGATCAAAGTCTTATCAGAGAAGAGGAAGAGGCATTATTGTCTTATTTGGACAAACTGAGTATTGGAAGAAATTGTGTAGAACAGGAAGGTATTCTACAAACTTATGATGAATTTGCCAAGCATAGTCAAGAAGTTGCAGTCCCAGAAGTTTTCTTTGATGAGCAAGAAATCAGAGATGTTGAGGAAGAATTTCTCAATAATTTAGTAAACTATAAGAATAGTTTAGAGGAGCATGAGGAGCTGATCATTGAGGCCTCGAATGAAGAGCCTTGCATTTTTGAAACTGACATGTTGTGTATTTTTTCAGGTTTGACAGGTGAGGAACATCGATTGGACAATGTGCTTATGCATGTTGATGAAGAAGTGAGATTACTGGAAGAAATGGTTGAAACAGAAAGATATTTTGAGCATGTATTTAAAATTTTTGAAGATGATGGTATTAACAGGGAAATTGTCATGATTAAAGGAGCTGAAGATAAAGAAATGAATGTTTGTAATAATAACAAAGGAAAGTATGGAAATGGAAATTGATGACAATCTCATAACTTTTGCAGAAGGACGGTATAAAGAGTTGATGGCAGAATCACGTATGAAGATCGAAAACCATAGCTATTTTGAATCTGACAATTGTGGTGGAAATTCTGTTTTATACATGAAGGAGGAGTCATATGCAAATGACATGTTTATTGAATATGAAGAATTGACATTTTGCTGAAAAAGTTATTAGACAAATCTGAGAACATAGAAGGAAGAATTATGTTTGATGATAATGAAAGAGAGGCTGTAGAGTACAAACAACAGATTGTAAATGGCAGAGGCAAGGAAGATTTGGACAAATTTTTTATAATTTATGTGGAAAAGTGAATGTACAGCAGACAGATGTCAGTGGAGTTCAGTTAAAGACAAATGGTAAGAAGGAAATTGAGAAATTGCGGAAGATGGAATTAAATAAGAAGAGGGACAGCAAGAAGGAGAAATTGACCACAGGAATTTGTATCAGCAAGAACAGAGGACAACAACAAATTAAGATTTGGAAATCTGGAGGAACAGAAGTGACAGTGGCAGAAGAATTAAATCAGTAGCATAATGAAAGTGATGACCAGTTACAAAGTAAAGTTTGGGATACTGGATAGATAGCAGAAGAAACACATGACCAGGAGTTCATGGAAACTTTCAACTTTGGCAGTCTGATGCAGGAGCATTCAGGCCTAGTCAGCAATGTGATAGCATGATCACATGTTGTGACTAACAAGGGGTTGGAAGATAATAGTTTAATTAATTTTATTTGTTTAAATATATGAGAGTGTTTATTTATTGTTAAATATGAGGAAAGGTTATATGTGGCTGAGTGATCCTCCCTGTGTGGAGATCGGGCCAAAACAGTTAGATTTATTTGGCTAGAATAGAATATGAGGAATTTTAAAAGCTTGATTTAGCGATTGGTTTAGAAAAAAGTGGGTTTGAAGGGACTTTTTAGGAGAGGTTGAGAGATTTCTGGTTCTGAACCAGAATTGGTTCATGGAACCATTTATTTGTATAAATTGTGTCTTCTGGTATAGTTAAGGGGGAGATTTAGTTAGAATTAGTGTGTGTCTTGGGTGGAGCGAAAGCTCAAAAAAATAGGAGAACTGTGTTTTGTAGACAACAGAGACCATTCTCTGTGTAAATTAATAAAGGCGAAGTTTTGGTTTTGTTTTGTTTTCTAAGTGTTATGAATGTAATTATGTTCTGGGTAAATTATATGATAAATAGTGGAAATTCGAGTCTGATGTTTGTATAATTGATTTATTGGTGTGCGATCTCTGTGTATGTTTTAATTCCAAAAGAAAGAAATTCAGTGTTAATGTAATGCGGACTGTAGACTGAGATTGCAAGTTGGAAAAGCCTTTAATACAGGGAATTTGTATAAATTAACTCCGTAGATACTATGAACAGAATTAAGAGATATATTATTTAATTGCATAAGGGATCGGGCCTATGTAATCCATGTATTGGACTGGAGAGGCGTTCCAATCGTATTAAAACAATAGGACTGGATGCGAATTGTCATAAATTGTTTTGAATTGGAATCGGGTCTGGTGGACATCACGACAGTTAAAGGGAGGCGACATTGGAATGCGCTGATCTTCGATTTCCAATTGAATCGGATTGGAGCTGTGAGAAATCGGCAGATTTGGCATTTGAATCTTTACGATCTCCGACGCCGATTGAATCGGATCGGAACTGTTGATTGATATCGATGTATGTGTGAGATTGGAGCAGATTTGTCAATTGGTTGAAAGTTAAATGCTGTGTGCATCAAAATAGAGATATCACGTCTGAGCTGGATCGAATGGAGACTTTTAATTGAATCGATTGCTATGAAATCGATTCACAACAATTAAGGTGAAGGACTTCTACAAAGGGCGTTGGATGCAGTTTGTTAGTTAATGTTTGAGAAAATCTGTTAGAGGTTTAAGTCCTGAGAAATCGTATGGGTCGATTGTCAGTTTGAAGAAATCGATGTGTATGTGACAGCTATTGATTAGTTGCTGCGTTGAGTTTAGAGGACGTGCATAACAGAATTTGCATTGAATTTGATTCAACCATTTATTTGTGAAAGAGCTGAGTTATGAAAACTGCGTTTAAGGCAAAAGCACAGTCCACAAATGTTAGAAAGAGCGCATTGCTCGTGATCGGTTGGATACATGGATTCACCAAGTGTTGAAGAAAAATGGTAAGTGTGTGAGTCAAGGGTCAATACTTATGCCGGAAGTAAAGGCCTAAGAAGCATAAAATAGCATAGCACTGTAGTTGTTGTGCGTTCAAGTTTCTCAAAGGGCGAAGACTTCTGGAGTCAGTTATGCATCGAATATTTGTTCGTGGATGTATGGAAGCATTGTGAAGGCGCAATTGAAATTGGAGGTCATTTATGGAGGTAAGCTAAATTGTATTAAAACTGTGTAAATTTGTGTGGGTCGATGTTATTGAAAGGATTGTTGTAAAGGTCGATTTACATTAGAATGCATAACTCCATATATATAAACCAAAATAGAGGCCGGCGGTCAGTGGTAGTAGGGGCGCATCCTTTTTATTGAATTCTGATTTTAAAGTCCGGAGTTACAGAAATGAAAAGCGAGAGTTGGGGTTATTCACAAAAAGAGGTAGATTGTTTCATAACATTGAAGTAGGAGTTTCAAAGACCATCAGAAATTGTGAAAAAGCTTCCACAGAATATAGTATATGAATTGCCCGGATTTGGAGTTTATTTGGGTAGGTGTTTAAGATGCATTTGTATATTCATAGTCCAAGAGTGATTCTGGGTTTTGCAGGCTACCCCTGCACCAACATCTTTGTAACCAGTCTGTGTGTACCTACTAGGGTAAGAAACTAATGAGGAATTCCCAAACTACGGTGAGACTGTGGGTGCTTAATAAGCATGGATCTATGTTTTAACTTTGATCCTCAACAACTCAATAAAAATATGTGGAAATGGTGTTCAAAAATGAAAATACTGGAGTAGTGTTAAGTTTAGGTGTTTTCCATGCAGTGATAATAATTTGTAGCATGTTTACGGTTGGAGTAAGGTGCAGTAATGGAGAATGGATTTGATATCATTAATCAGTTCTTTTCTTGTGAATTTGGTGATAGAGCCTACATGACCTCGATTGAGGAATTTCTCCATGGACATGCAAGAAACTCCATTGACTTGAAAAGAGTTTCAAGAATTGGTTTCAATAGCATAGTATTGGGACTGGAAAAGCACATTGCAGGTATACCCTCTTCTATGTGGCGTAGTGTCTGTACAAAGTTTACCTTCTGACATAATTTGACTCTACCATGATAACAACCTGTAGGACAAATGAGAGCATAGACATGTTATCTGAGGGTAGATGTTGTTTCACTTGATCAGAAGCCAAAAGTATTGAAACAAAAATATAGTTACGAGTTCTTTGAACTATGTAGTAGAAATAATATTGAATAACACTCGAGGGAAAAGAGTAATTAAACTATGCTATAAATATAAAATTGTGTACTATCTCCTTGTAACTATGAGATGGCTTCCTACAAAAAATTAAAATACAGACTCAGGACAAGCTTTGATACTTCTTTCTTAGCTTCCTATAATTGAGAACATCAATAGAATAAGAAAACTAGCATTGAGATCCTCAATAAGCCAATGAATAGTTGGGAAATTTCTATAGAATTTGTTGGCCTGAGTAGGTTAAAATGAAAAGGAAAACAGAAGCCATGAAAATATGAAAATGGTTGTAAACATCATATCAATATTTTGAAAAATAATTCCATCCACTACACTTGAAGTTCTTGATTCTTGGAAATTATGCATATACTAAAATCAATATTACCTTCTTCTCCATTGTATTATAGATTTCAGCTTTTTGACAACTAAAATAATATGTAGTGAATAGAGTCATAAAGCTCTGGTGTGTTTCAACATTATTGTAGCGCTAGACGGACATTATTCTTTGCATTTAAATATATTTTCCTAGTTTAATCATAAGAACTGAGATGAGTGCCTAATGTGCAGCAACTTTGTAAAAATATATATAAATTATTCCCTGCAACCTGAAATGAAATGATGAGAGCACTACAAGGACACCCAATGGAAGACTTGCACATAAATCCACCAGCAGACAAAAAGCTGCAACAATCCAAGAGGCAATATGATGCAAGATTCAAAAAAAAAAAAACATCTGAATAGTTTAAACCATATTGATAAATCTTGTGTTCACATACATATACTTGGATCAGATTCCAAACATTCCATTTCTAAGACTAATGAAGTGATGGGTTGTTTCTTAAATTATATAGGAATATTCTAGTACTTGAGACCTTTAATATAAGTTGGCAGACACAATGGGATTAAGAATGTTGAGTATGGTATAAAATCTTTCCAAACATTCCAATTCTAAGACTAATTAAGTGATGGGTTATTACTTAAAATATACAGGAATATTCCAGTACTTGAGACTTTAAATATAAGTTGGAAGACACAACGGGATTAAGAATGCTGAGTATGGTATAAAATATTTCCAGTACTTGAGACCTTAGCATACATAATGGGATTAAGAATGAAGAGTATGTTATACACTGATTTTGTATTATTATGATAATTATTGCATCCAATATGTGTACCTATCCCAGTTGATGTCCCTTTGTCTCACAAGTCATGCCAACTTGAATAGGGCCCTGTTGTGGAATGTGAAGCTAAGGAAATGTTGCAATAGGGTAGAGGTTGGTTTCAAGCAGAGAAGTTAAAACGAACACTAGATAAAAAAGGAAAAGGAGTGAAGCCCTCGTGCTCATGCCTTTGCCCTTGTCTGTGGTGTTCCTAACCTGAAATTTTAATAGGAGATAGAATGTTGAAACCCCAAAAAAATCTATCTCTACCTACAAGGAAAGCCCTAAAATTTTCTAGAATAGGTTAAAATCAATATCAATCAAGCCACCTACTGTCACTTTGGTGGTCTTGCTCTACCCTTCAGGATAAGGAAAGAATAGTCTACGGGGGAATCCCTGTGTCAACCTAAGCCTAATTGTTTGATACAGAGTAAAAGTGTCTCAGCTTAAAATGACAACACTCAATCAAACCAAATCATTTTTGAAGATCTAGTCCAAATGTTGTAAAGGGAGAGAAAAATTCTTAGAATCAAAGCTCACAAATTACTCAACATTGTTATTCCACAATGTAGTCAAAGGATGGACACACGTTGAAATAGAAATGTGAGCAAGCTATGAGTTTCTTAAGTCCAACGTAAACCCAATAGTTTATTAGCCTTGTGAGATGCAAAATGAGCATATATTTAGTGAAATATGAACCAATGCTTATGAAGAGAATGTTAGTGCTTGCAACTATGCCAAATGTGAAGTATTTTTTTTTTGAAATTTAACTATTGGCCATCTACAATATGAGCTTATGCATGCTAGAAAATTTATGACAACAAAGAGTGAAACCCCGGAGCAATCAATTATGCTAATAATTCATCATGTAAGGTGCCCAATTTAACCACGAATTCCAAACAAAATTAACTTTGGGCCTCTGCAAAATTAACTAAAAGGAAATAAGAGACTGTGAGGGCCTATGGATCCCCCCAATTAGTCTTGATTAAATATTGCTATAAGGAAGAGTGGATAAAACGTCTCTCAATGGGAATGGTTGTCATGATGATATCGCATCCTTTAGCTCAGCTGGCCATATTAAGCCTATGACAAGCTGGCTATGAGGACACTATTAGATTAGGACTATGACTAGTCTAAAATAAGATATGAACTAGTCTTGGGTCGATGAGAGAAATTTATTTACTAACTCTAAAATAGCTAAGCCCCATTTATTCAGGGTTTTCTTTTGGAATAGCACTCGATCTATCACTGGTCCCAATATTTGCTTCTTTTTCTTACTGCCAAAAGACTAGGAGATGGAGTGAGTGGAGGGATACTAGTCTTTAGACCTGGAAGAAGGTAGGTTAGTTACACTTATTTAGAGACATGGTTCGCTTGATTCTAATGGGCATGTGGGTGTTCTGATGAGGCATCCTCTGTCTCTGATGAGAAGACGTGCTCCGTTTCATCTTAGGCGGTGGGCGAGTTAGGTCAAAACCTATGGAAAAGCCATTTTAGCTTGCTTTAGCCCCACTTTAAACCTTGATCAGGGGTTTCCACCTCAGGCTCGAAAGGTGATTGAAGTGGTCATATTTGCAAGTTGGCCACCCATGTAATTCCGGATATACCTCACCCGAAGACCCTTCCAACCATATCATCCAACAAAAATATTCTTTCATTTTCTTGGCTCGACCGAGACTGAGATAATTTGATTCTATTTCTATTTTACCTGGAAACTCATATATACCTCACACTGTATTCTACTTGAGTGATTTAGACATCAACCTGTTTATTATACTCTAATTTGTGACAGATTAACAATAAATAACAAGAATAAACATGAGCAAATCAG
>JAXQQM020060168.1:0-43507 GCA_034641835.2 Pinus albicaulis | reverse complement strand
TGACACCATCTTACCTTTATAACCATGCTTAAAAAGGATTCTATCATCATTTTCATTTACTTTATCCCAAGGTATATAAAATCCTCTTCTTTATTATATGTTTAATCTGTTTACATATAATTACATATTACTCTTATATTTTATCATTAATCGAAGTGGATTATTGCTAACATAAGTCTAAAGATCGCAGATAAGTTATATGATGTGCTGGAACAAACGGCCGTTGCTGAAACAGTCAAACTTCGTTGCTGAAACAGTCGACTCCGTTGCTGAAACAGCCAGCCAGCACGCAAATTCCGTCACTCATAATTTGCGATTCTGGAAGAGTATTTTGTGGAACAATGGCAACAGCATGAAGACATGGTTACAAGGATTATTCTGAAGATAGCATTATTGTTGTATCTGTTGTAACAATATCTTTTTATGGAAGAACATAATAGTCCTGTTTTAAGAAAGAAGAACATAATTGGGATAAACACAGATTCGCTCTCATGTAATTGTAAGAGATGTCTCCTCTTTAAAAAGAGGAGACATCATCATTAGAGGAGAGTTTGAGTTTGAAAGCTACAGGAGAACATTTTATTTGAGAGACTGGAGCTAGACTCCATTTGTAATGTATCATTTCTTTTGACAGATGAATAAAATTTCCTGTTGAGCGCTCCAATTTAATTCTTTCCCTGGGGAATCTTGTGAGAGGGAAAGGGCCCGCCTTCCTCACAAGATTCACCCTTCTGTCCCTGTAGTTTTTTTAATTTCTTTATGTTGTTTGCACTTCACCTTGATTCTGTTTGCTGAACACCAGTTACACAGTTCTGTAGTTCATTGAGTACTCTGTTTCCTTAACGCTGCATGTGTTTAGTACATTCATTCTTAAGAAGTTGAGAGATCCATTTCTGTTAATTGTTTGAATGTATGATGCTGGAAAGTAGGTACTGAAGGTTCCTGTACAGAGGAATAGGGTCCTGCTCCCACTAATTGCCTTTCCTTTCCTGCAGTGTGATTAGAAACAGGGGACAAGTGCTGAAGGTTCCTGTTCATGGGAATAGGGTCTTGGTCTCTTGAGTTATCTTTTCTACAGAGTGATTAGTGTCATGCAGCAGGTGCTGAAGTTCCTATTTAAAGGAATAGGGTCCTGTTCCTGTTATGGTTGATTGGTTTCCTTTCCTGCAGATTGATTTCCCTTTATTTGGATTCTAAACTGCAACCTAGGAATTACTTCTGCTATAACATAATTGACTTCAGCTTTGATTAAACAGAGTGTGAACAATTAGATTTGTATGATTGGTAATTGTGTGGCTTTTTACTACAACATTGTTTTTGCTTTTGAAATTGAGCATATCCAGTGTGTGATTGTCTTTGGAATAAAAAGACTTCCTCGGGTTGACAATTTATGTGGAGCTTGAATTGTGAAAACAATTAAAGCGACCAACATTTTGGCGCCGTTGCTGGGGAAGGAAATTATAGATTTAAAAAGCATTAATCTTTTCCTTTTAAATGTGCAGATTGTATGAGAGGACGCGAAAACCAGAAGAAAACTAACCCCACAGGTGGCACAGGCAAAGGAAGGGGAGGAAGAAAGACTTTCATTGACGAGATTGTATCAAAGGCTGAATCATCACAGAGATTAAGTTCTCGAAGACCAAAACTTCAGCACTCCCCTCAATCAGATTACAAAACAGAGGAAGTTGTGGGTCCTGAAAATATAGAGGAGCGAGTGATTAAAGAACCAACAGTCAGTGCTGGAGAGTCAGAAGAAAGTGTTAGTAAATCAGCAGAGCACATTGAGGAAATAATAGAGAGTGTTGGACGACCAGTGGAAAACATTGAGGAGCCAGTAGAAGATCTTGACGATCGATCAAGTGCAGTAGGAGAACATACAATGGAAGGAAACAATGAAGATTTCTTTGGTGGAGGACGTGTAGATCCTGAAGGAGAAGGAAGGGATGAAAATTCTCTCTCTACCTTGGGATTTCCTATCAGTGATCTCCCTGCAGGAACAACTCCTATGAAAAACATTCCATTGTCAGCTTTACCTAACTTTCATGGTTTATCCTCTGAAGATCCGGATGAATTTCTTTTTGAATTTGATATATTATGCAGAAGTTATGATTATGTTACTAATGCTCAAAAGTTGAAACTGTTTCCATCAATCTTAAAAGGAAATGCTTTAAGATGGTTCATGAGCCTTGGGAGTCAGGTAATCACAACTTGGGAGCAGATGAAATAGAAATTCCTGCTTAAATATCAAGACTATTTCCGGACGAGAGAAAAGAAGGATGAACTATTCAATATGGCACAAAAGCCGGACGAGAATCTGGAGGACTATGTAGAAAGGCTGCAGTACAACATACAGAGATCTGATCATCCGAATATAAGTAAGGAAATTCACAAAACAATATTACTTAGAGGTTTAAGGGATGATTGTTTAGATATGTTAAACATGCTTGGCAAGGGAGATATATCTAAGGAATCATATGATGAGATTGTTGAACTTTCTAAGAGGTGTTCAAGGGGAGCTACAAGGAACAGAGTAAGTAATAGAGATTCCACCTATTCAAGAGTGCAGAAATCAGCCAGTGGAGGAGCAACAAGAGCTGAAATAGGTAATTTACTTGAAGAATTTAAAACTAAGATGTTAAGTTCTTTTGCTTCACAAATTGACACTTTGCAGGTTAAGAAGAAGCAGGCTGAAGTAGAAGCAACTCTGGCTGTCTTTTGCCCGAAGTGCAGAGACAAACATCCACTAAGGGAATGCCCAATGGAAAAAATACCAATTTTCACCCTTTGTGAGAAAGATCATGAAAAAAAACAATGTCCATCTCTACCAGGAATAAAGGCAGCATTGCAGCCAACGGAAGAAGAAGCTGAAGCAGTTTACCTGCTAACTCAAAGAAGACAATGGCAACCAAAAGGACAAGGTATGAACTCTAGTATGCCATTTAATCGTTGGAACAATTATTCTGCTTTCGGTCAAACAAATTACCCTCCTTTTAATCAAATGCAATACCCACCCTTCAATCAAATGAATTTCCCACCCATGCAGCAATCAAACCCTCCCTTTGTTGATCCTTCAATGTGGACTCCTTGGCCTCCACAGTAGCCATCTTCTTTTAACCCTTGGAATTCAAATTGGAGAAGCCAACAACTCCCATATCCAAATCAATTGCCTCAATTCCAACAACCACTTCCTCTGCCATCAAATGCTCCTCCAAATAACCAAATGAGACCCCAGCTACCCGTGCAACCAAATCCTAACCCCAATAATAAAGTTGTGCAAGTCATTGATATTCAGAATCAGTCTATATTTCCTACTATGCAATGTAATGATATTCATTTAAGATCTGGGAAAATAGTAGAGCCTATTATTGATGACATAACTTCTTCTGATTCTGATAAAGAGGAAACTGAGAAACATAAGAAAGCACAACCGCCTTCTAACAAAAATGTTGAAATAACATAACCACCATTCCCCGAGCGTTTGGTTATAACTAGAACGCCTGAAACCCCTGCTTTTAATCTTTTAGGGGAATTGCAAAATTTGTATGTTAAAATTCCACTTTTACAAGCATTAAGAGATGTACCAATTTATGCCAGAACAATAAGGGATATTTGTGTTAAGAAACCTGGTAGGAAAACTAAAGATCCTCTTACAGTACATGTGATGGGTGACTTATCTGCATTAATGTCCGGAAAAACCCCTCCTGTGAAATATGGTGATCCCGGCCATCCTACCGTAACAGTTCAGATTGGTAAAACAATGATTCCCCAAGTTATAGTAGATTTAGGTGCTGAAATAAACATAATGACTCTTGAAACTTCACAAATGTTACAGCTGAATAACACAATTAGAGATACACCCACCATTTTAGAGTTGGCTGACCGTTCTACAATTAAACCTGAAGGATTTGTTGAAGATCTACTTATCTCAGTTGAATCCTGGAATTACCCAGCTGACTTTGTTGTATTGCAGACTAAAACAAAGCTGGGGGGACATCCCTTAATTCTAGGAAGGCCATGGCTGGCCACAGCTGATGCCTTTATCAGTTGCAGATCTAGTTCAATGACAATTTCTAATGGTTATGAAACTAAACAACTTACTCTTTATCCTCATGCTACACCCATAATTAATAATGAAGATTCTATGTGGATGGATTATGATGATAATGATGTTCAACCTATTCTAACTATTGGGCAAGCTTTAACTCTTAAATACAATACAGAGGATGAAGTAATTAGTAATTTTATCTGTGAACCTTCTTCTGTAATTGCTGAAACACACAATCAATTGACTGCAATTTTTGAAACAGATACCCAAGAAAAGATTGAATCTGAAGACTTATCTCAGACATTAACCACCATCTCATCTAAAAGCATAATAGTTGAAATTGAACCTGGCAAGACATTAAACATAAATCCTGATCTAACAGTTGATGAAACACAACAGTTAATGAAGTTATTGCATGAATATAAGGAAGCATTTGCATGGGATTACACGGATATGAAAGGTATTTCTTCTGAATTATGTACTCATCGAATTTACATTAAAGAGGGATGCCGACCAGTCTGTCAACCCCAAAGACGAATGAACCCTAATTTACGAGAAATTGTTAAAGAAGAACTTCAGAAATTGCTTAATGCAGGATTTATATACCCCATATCTGACAGTGAATGGGTTTCCCCATTGGTAATTGTCCCTAAGAAAAACGGAAATGGAGAGTATGTGTTGACTACAAAGCCTTGAACAAAGCTACTCAAAAGGATCACTTTCCTTTACCCTTCATTGATCAGGTGTTGGATAGTCTGGCAGGGAAGAAATTCTTTTCTTTTATAGATGGATTCAGTGGGTATAATCAGATTAGAATTGCACCCCAAGACCAAGACAAGACCACTTTCACTAGCCCTTGGGGAACTTTTGCTTATAGAGTTCTTCCATTTGGGCTATGTAATGCACCAACAACTTTTCAGAGGGCTGTTATAGGAATTTTTTCTGATATGCTGAATGACTCTATGGAAATATTTATGGATGATTTTACTCCTTATGGTGTGTCTTTTGAAGATGCATTACAAAATATTGAGAAGGTACTTAAACGATGTATACAAGCTCACCTCTCCCTAAGTACTGAAAAATGTCATATGATGATGAGTGAAGGAGTAGTACTTGGACATTTTATTTCATCTCAAGGTATTCAGGTAGATCCATCTAAAATATTGGTCATTCAGAATCTTTCTGTTCCTAAAACACAAACTGATGTGAGAAGTTTTCTAGGACATGCTCGATACTACAGAAGATTTATTAAATATTTTTCTAAGATAGCTTCTCCATTATTTATGTTGCTTATGAAAAATGCTGAATTTAAGTGGACTAATTCTTATCAGAAAGCTTTTGAAGAACTCAAGCATCAGTTGTCTACTGCTCCTATTTTGAGGGGGCCTGATTGGGCCCTCCCTTTTCATATATCTTCTGATGCTTCAGACACTGCAATTGGAGCTGTCTTGGGACAAGAGGAAAATCATCTTCCTTATGATATCTACTTTATCAGTAAGAATATGACCCCTGCTAAGCTTAATTATATAGTTACCGAAAAGGAGTTTCTTGCAGTAATTTATGCCATTAATAAATTTTGACATTATATCACTGGTTATTCTACTTTTGTGCACACTGACCACTCAGCTATTAAGTATTTAATGAAAAAATCTGTCACAAATGCTAGAGTTACCAGATGGCTATTATTACTGCAGGAATTTGATATTACAATTGTAGATCGGCCTGGTAAAGAAAATGTGGTGGCTTATTTCCTTTCACAGTTAAAAACTGATAATAATATTCCAGTAGATGATTCTTTTCCTGATGAGTACTTGTTTGCGGTTTCTGCTCACTCTCCATGGTATGGAGATATTGCCAATTATTTGGTTGCAGGAAAATTACCATCACACCTGTCATACAGAGAAAAGAGAAGAATTTTTCAACAAAGTGCCAGGTATAGCTGGATAAGTGGGTGTCTTTTCTACACAGGGCTTGATCAGGAAATCCGAAGATGCATTAGGGAAGATGAAGTGTATGACATACTGAAAGCTTGCCATGATGGCCCTTGTGGAGGGAATTTTGCTGATAAGAGAACAACACACAAAATTCTGAGGAATCTGTTACAAATGCCAGAGTTACCAGATGGCTATTATTACTGCAGGAATTTGATATCACAATTGTAGATCGGCCTGGTAAAGAAAATGTGGTGGCTGATTTCCTTTCACGGTTAAAAACTGATAATAATATTCCAGTAGATGATTCTTTTCCCGATGAGTATTTGTTTGCAGTTTCTGCTCACTCTCCATGGTATGCAGATATTGCCAATTATTTGGTTGCAGGAAAATTACCATCACACCTGTCATACAGAGAAAAGAGAAGAATTTTTCAACAAAGTGCCAGGTATAGCTGGATAAGTGGGTGTCTTTTCTACACAGGGCTTGATCAGGAAATCCGAAGATGCATTAGGGAAGATGAAGTGTATGACATACTGAAAGCTTTCCATGATGGCCCTTGTGGAGGGCATTTTGCAGACAAGAGAACAACACACAAAATTCTGAGGATGGGTTACTATTGGCCCTCATTATTTAAGGATGCAAAGAAATATGTAAGCGCTTGTGACAGCTGCCAGAGAATGGGTCAACCCAATCATAGAGATCAAATGACATTAAACCCCCAGGTAGTTTCTGAACCATTTGAAAGATGGGCCTTGGATTTCATAGGACCCATTAATCCTCCATCCAATCAAAGAACTTATATATTAGTCTGTACATACTATATGACTAAATGGGTGGAGGCCAAAGCACTTATTAGAGCCAATGAAGAGGCTGTCCTAGCTTTCTTATTTGAAGAAATCTTCACTAGATTTGGAATTCCTAGAGAGCTAGTCACAGATGGAGGACCTCCATTCAATTCTCATGGTTTTAAGTCTACCCTTCAGAAATATCATATTCAACATAGAATGACTACACCATACCACCCCCAGGCCAATGGGTAGGTGGAAAGCACAAACAAAGTATTAGAAGCCATTCTAACTAAAACAGTGAAGGACAATCGGAAGGATTGGTCTCAAAGGCTGCCTGAAGCATTATGGGCTTACAGAACTACTTGGAGAAACACTACAGGTTTCTCTCCCTATGAATTGGTCTATGGTAAAAATGTTGTTTTTCCTGTGGAATTTGAAATCAAAACTCTAAGAACTGCTTTAGCTGTTAATCTTGATTTGACTGATGTGCAGACAGCTAGGTTGCAGCAACTTATTGAGTTGGATGAAAAGAGATTAGATGCCATTCACCAAACAACCATGATTCAACAACAGAGAATGAAGTGGCATGACAAAATTATCAAACACAAGCAGTTCCAAAAAGGTAATTGGGCCTTGTTGTATGACTCTCGGTTTGAAAATTTTCAGGGTAAGCTACGTACACGTTGGCTTGGACCATATGAGGTAGATGTTGTTTTTTCTAATGGAACGGTAAGACTTTTAACAATTGATGATTCTAAAACACCTCTACTAGTCAATGGTCATAGGCTTCATTTATACCAGCGCCCTGTTTCTAAAGAGGATTTCAAGACTGCTTGCATGACTGATATTCATTATCTTTTTCTAGGGGAGTCTTCTGCTCCTCACGGAATTTAATTTTCTGCACTGTATTTTTAGTATTAGATTAGATTAGATTTAGAACTAATAATCCCTGTCAAGGGTTGGCATATTACAATTGAATTTTGCAGATTCTGGAAAAGCTCATTAAGGAGGACAGATCCATCATAAGAATATCTGAAGCTTCAATCAGAGAAGCCTGTTCCCTTCATTTTATCCCATTTCCTAGTAATATCCCTTCATCCCATTCCTACATTATTTCCCTTTTTCCATTTTTCCCACTTCTACCATTCCTGAAATATCATCCTTCAGCTAGTATTTCCTATCCCTTACTGCTGAAGTTATTCCCTATCAAACACTTCCCCAACTTGTTTCAAACCCAAGTCATTTATCCCATTTTCCTGATTTTTCCCGTTGCTGAAACACCAGTTTTAGCAACATGTCGTTCATTTTTCCGTTGCTGAAACACCAGTTTCAGCAACCTGTCATCATTAAAACATCATTTCTTTCCGCCGCTATACAAGCTTTTTAGTTCTCCACTTTTACGCTTCAGATCCTTTGGGTCAAAATTATTCAGTACTGAGCAGATTCTGTTACACTCCTGTTCTAAATTTCAGAGAAATCTACAGATTCTTCCATGTATATTAAGCCATTCTGAAGCACTCTACACTTCGAATTATTAAACCAAAGGTAAAAATGTAAGGTATGTGGTTTTAATGTAATGCAGTTAAATTATATTAAAGAGAGGATCTCGCTCATAATGGTTGCAATCTCCACACGCCTAATCATCATTGCACCATACGTAGGGGGGGGGGGAATTTCGAAAACTGAATAATCATTTCACATTAACCAATCCTCCGTCACTCTTCATTCCATCTTCGCCGTCATAGAGACTCCGCATCCTCTGCTGCAACAATTAGCTTGACCAAAGCCTGTGTTTCTGTCTTCCGTGCCTCTGCATGTAACTCAAGCTAGTAGCCATGGGAGGGTCAGCTATCAGACACGAGCCTGGTTCGATAAATCTTCTTCAAATGTTCCCGAAAGCCTATCAAATTTTCCAACAAGCAGGATGGACATCATATTTTGAAAGATTGGGAGAATTTGATCAGAAACAAGTTTTAGAGTTCGCACAGAACCTTCAGGGGAATTTCTCAGTGGTTCAAGGGGTCCGCATTTCAGTTACAGAGGAGGACATAGTTCAAGTTTCAGGTTTTCCGGCCATTGGGACTCGCTGGTTCAGTAGGAAGCAAGTGATTTTAAATGCACAACAAGATTTTCTTCGTCCAGATGAACCAATTGAACTTAAAGGCCGCGGTGTAAGTCTGCATTCACTTCCTCGACCATGGCCAATAGTAGCAGAATTCATCAAGCACTACTTGACATGCAAAGGGCGTTACCAGGTAGTCTACCAACACGACTTCGTTTTGATGAATCATTTAAGGAATGGTCGACTAGTTAATATTCCCTATTATCAAAAACATGTCCTATTATTGCAGACGGGCTAAATTCCCATTGTTATCCCTCACCCATCATCGTTTATGCCAATTGTTAATTCAGAGGGGTTTTTCTCAGCAAAACCCCCCTCTGAATATTCCACTCCTTATTCCCCAACAGGCTGAAATTCCTCAGCAGGCCCAAATCCCCCAACAAGCCGAAAGTTCCCAAGAAACTCCAGAGATTCCTTATGAAGGGCAACTAGATGATATCCCAGACTCCCCAGTAATTCCATCCTCAGAGCCAGTTGACCCAACCCCAAGTTCATCCCACTTATTAGAGTCAACCATTCCCACTATTTCTATCCCTAGCGATGACTCTCTAACACCCCCATCCCCACCTACTTATAAAAGGAAGAAAAGAACCCCAACAGTCTCTGTCTCAAAACGACGAACAAGGGCCAAATTCCAAATTTTCACTTCTTCCGAAAGCCCGTCCCCCAGAAAAGAATCTTCCCCTGCAAAGAAAAGGAAAGACAGTGACTTCTCTACTTTCCTACCAAAAAGGAAAATGAAGATGACTGTTGAAACAGGAGTTACTCCCATTTCCCCTGACCCCGCCACTATTATGTTGAAACTTCAATCTTCACCCCCATTTCAAATCCCCCAACCCGTCTCGTCTGGTGGCATTGCCACACAAGAACCAGTGCCCCGGGATAATACGACATCGTTTATGGCTCAAACAGTGACTGTTACACAAGAACCAGTCACTTACCCAGCGGCTGAAACACAAGAACCAGCCACTGTGGTACAAAAATCATACACCAAGCATGATGATACAGAGAAACTAGCTGTAGCTGCTCCACAAGAACCAGCTACAGCTGTGGATCAGCGGACAACTCCAGTAGAATCAACCAGCACACAGGGTTCACATACTATGGTATCTTTATTGGAAGAAAATGAGTTTTTGAAGTCTGAGCTAGAAGCCTATAAGAATGAATTAATCGAGGCACAAGAAGCCTTTGATAGAGAATTGAATCTCTATATGCTAGCACACACAGCATCAGCACAAAATAGGGAGCCATGCAAAGAATACATGTGCCATGAGTGTGGTAATATTTACCAGCAGGCAGGCTACAAAGTAGTCAAAATTCAGGTATCTAAGGCATCTACATCAGCTGAAATTAAAGAAGAATACCCTACTGATCCACAAGAACCAGTAGGGCTCTCAATAAATTTAGAAGAAGAAACTAAACCACAGATATCTCACCCTGTGCTGGTCAGCTCAACCACTCAGACAGAAACACAACCAAAGATATCTTGTCCTGAGCTAGTCAGCTCAGCCACTCAGACAGTATCACAACCACAGATATCTTGCCCTGAGTTAGTCAGTGCAGCCACTCAAACAATGTCCCAACCCAGTACTTCTAATGCCAGGACACAAACCCTGCCATGGAACCAATTAGAATTGATGAACAAATGGAAGAAACAATATGCTGAGGAACAAGATACAATATTATAGCAGCATAAGTTAGCATGGCAGAATCACATGTATGCCAACTGGGATAGTTGGGAACAGACATTGCAACAGCTCAGGGATTCCAAGAGGGAAGTCAAGGAATCAAAGGAAAAGATGGTTTTGATGTTTTCATTAGTGTAGAAGTTGATGGCTACCCACAAACCCTCTGTAAATTACTCTCTCTTCCTTTCTGAACGTTTAGTTTATTTTCAATTGAAGGCAATAAAGGATGGAAGACCTCATGAATTGCTTACTTCAGAACAATTTGTTGAGACTTTTGCTGAGGCCCCTGAAAGTGACCAGCATTTGCTGTGCGAACTTTATCTCCATAATGAGGCCATTCCCGAGAATAAAAGAGTCAATCTCATTCCAATTGCAGGTGATATACAAATAAGGGAATTTGTTTCATTTTTGGCCAATCAGCTCACCTGGCAAACTGCGTTTATTGCAAGTAGTCATAATGAGGAGAATAGGCTCCTTTGGATTAGACCGGAACCTATAAGTCCAGCCATGTTTATAGCACAATATCACCAATTCTTACAGAAGCCAGGAATGCATAGGTACATGCAACAACTACAGGCTTCAACACTTTTGAAGTGTCAACAGCAAATCAGAGTAAAGGAGGCTGCTGCATTGAAGGCCAACATTATGTTTTGGCAGCAGTCATGTAAAGAAAGACAAGACTATCACCCTTTCAACCCTAATAATCTTCAAGCTGCACTTTCTAGGGTACCTAATTATATCAGATGCATTCGACATTGTGGAGAAAATTGGATTGGTTACCATTTTCATTTTCCAATTTTATGGCTGCCTTCAGAGAAATATCAGTGTCACTATCAATTGGCTGGCAGAGATGAAGTTGTAGCATGGCAGCAATTGCAAAACAATAGAGGATTCCGAGCTCCTACTGATGCCACCTTCTCCATCTACTACTTGAGCAACTTGCATGCACAGAGTCAGTACTCAGACTCTGACTCAGACTAGGAATTGCCTGAGGACATGCAACATTTTCAGCTGGGGGGGATGTTAGGACCTCACTATGTATCATTTTTACTATATATTGTGACACCATCTTACCTTTATAACCATGCTTAAAAAGGATTCTATCATCATTTTCATTTACTTTATCCCAAGGTATATAAAATCCTCTTCTTTATTATATGTTTAATCTGTTTACATATAATTCTATATTACTCTTATATTTTATCATTAATCGAAGTGGATTGTTGCTAACATAAGTCTAAAAGATCGCAGATAATCTATGAGCTGTGCTGGAGCAATCGGCCGTTGCTGAAACAGTCAAACTTTGTTGCTGAAACAGCCGACTCCGTTGCTGAAACAGTTGACTTCGTTGCTGAAACAGCCAGCAAGCACGCAAATTCCGTCACTCGTAATTTGCGATTCTGGAAGAGTATTTTGTGGAACAATGGCAACAACATGAAGACGTGGTTACACGGATTATTCTGAAGATAGCATTCTTGTTGTATCTGTTGTAACAATATATTTTTATGGAAGAACAGAATAGTCCTGTTTTAAGAAAGAAGAACAGAATTGGGATAAACACAGATTCGCTCTCATGTAATTGTAAGAGATGTCTCCTCTTTAAAAAGAGGAGACATCATCATTAGAGGAGAGTTAGAGTTTGAAAGCTACAAGAGAACATTGTATTTGAGAGACTGGAGCTAGACTCCATTTGTAATGTATCATTTCTTTTGACAGATGAATAAAATTTCCTGTTGAGCGCTCCAATTTAATTCTTTCCCTGGGGAATCTTGTGAGAGGGAAAGGGCCCGCCTTCCTCACAAGATTCACCCTTCTGTCCCTGTAGTTTGTTTAATTTCTTTATGCTGTTTGCACTTCACTTTGATTCTGTTTGCTGAACACTAGTTACACAGTTCTGTAGTTCATTGAGTACTCTGTTTCCTTAACGCTGCATGTGTTTAGTACATTCATTCTTAAGAAGTTGAGAGATCCATTTCTGTTAATTTTTTGAATGTATGATGCTGGGAAGCAGGTGCTGAAGGTTCCTGTACAAAGGAATAGCGTCCTACTCCCACTAATTGCCTTTCTTTTCCTACAGTGTGATTAGATCAGGAGACAAGTGCTGAAGGTTCATGTTCATGGGAATAGGGTCTTGGTCTCTTGAGTTATCTTTTCTACAGAGTGACTAGTGTCAGGAAACAGGTGCTGAAGTTGCTATTTAAAGGAATAGGGTCCTGTTCCTGTTATGGTTGATTGGTTTCCTTTCCTGCAGATTGATTTCCCTTTATTTTGATTCTAAACTGCAACCTAGGAATTACTTCTGCTATAACATAATTGACTTCAGCTTTGATTAAACAGAGTGTGAATAATTAGATTTGTATGATTGGTAATTGTGTGGCTTTTTACTACAACATTGTTTTTTCTTTTGAAATTGAGCATATCCAGTGTGTGATTGTCTTTGGAATAAAAAGACTTCCTCGGGTTGACAATTTATGTGGAGCTTGAATTGTGAAAACAATTAAAGCGACCAACAGTGCTATAATAGGGCTCGATGCTGTCCCTTTGAGTAATTCTTTAGCTTGTCTGAGGGCTCGATGCTGTCCCTTTGAGTAATTCTTTAGCTTGTCTGATACTCTTTGTTTCTACGGATACTCTTTAACCTGTGCAACTGATACTCTTTCATCTGTGCTCATTTTTTATCCTTTTCATAATAGTAAAAAGATAAAATTCTCACCTTGAAGATAAATTTCATAGAATTTCCAATAATTCATTCCACCATTGATCTTCTGCTATTATGGTTCTTTTAAGTTTTCTCAACGTCTCATCGGCCTCTGTGAGTTTGTAAAAAGTGGGCTGATTAGGGAACAAATACTTTATTTCATTTTCAAGATGAAATAAATTCTTCAACCTGTCATAGAGATTTATCCCTATTGGCAACGTCGCTTCTGGCAAACTGATAGAATGAGCAGTTGTATTATGAGCATGGATATCTATTTTCTTGACATAGGTTTCCAGGTCCATTATCTGGTCCTCTGAGAGCATAGGACTGGGTAACCCAATGTCCAAAAAAACCTGAAATTTTCCTTTGAAAGTATTAATATCAGCCAGAATATCTGAGCACTTCCTTTCCAAATTATGCATAAAAGTTCTTTTGGTGAAAACTATTTTTATCTCCAAAATAGTGTCGGTCCTGTCCTCAATTCCTAATACTACCAGCTGTTGCTTAGTCCGGGTGTTCAAAAACTGTATAATTTGATTGGCTTGCTCAAGTCTACCTCTTAATTCATCTCTTGTTCTGTTTATTTCTTCTTGAGCTACTTCAATCAAGTCATTTTGTTCAAAAATTGCTTGAACAGAGGGCCAAATACTTTTTATTAACTCAATTATATTATTCCAAAGAATTTCATTTATTTCTTTCAAAGGCTTTTCTAATGAAATATATTTTTCTAAAGCCTTAACCAATCTTTCCAATCTTTTAATTTCCCTGGTATTATCAGCAACAGTCTTTTTAGATGTATCATATTTCTGCTCCAAATTTTCTAACTGCAATTTTGTGGTTTGAAGTTCTGTGACTCTTAGTTGTAAACTTTCCATTTGTTTTATCAATTCATCAGAACTTAAACCAGAAGTGTTTACCTGTGCTGGCTCTGTTTGTTGATTTTCTATTGTGGTACCTGTAGTTGTAGTAGCTTCTGTGATGGATGCCTGCATGATAGCTTCCTTTTCCTATAAAGCTTGTTCCAATTCTTTCTCTGTTTCACCCAGTTTCTCAGTCATCTTTAAGAGCAACTCCATTATCTCTTTCTGTGAATTTCCCTTCAAAACTTCTTGGGTCTGGGGATGCCTTGAGGCGGGCAATTTCAGCTGCTTTCTCAGTGCAGCTATGTCATCATCTTTCTTCTTAATTAGTGCCTCAATGCTTTTGATATCTTTGGGGTTGTGACCCAAGCTGATGATTATGTCTTCTAGAGACTTTATTCTGTTATCTTTGGCCTGAGAAGAGGCCTTCTCAATTTGCAATTGGGTGCTTGTGTTATTTAAAGAATCTTGCAGCCTTAGGGCTGCCATGGCCTTATCAGTAAGAGTGGAATAGACCATTTCCCTAGTTTGTTTATGCAGCTCTATCTGGTCCAAAGGATGAATGTCCTTTGCCAGGACCTCAAAATTTGTTCTAATATAATCAGCTGCTGTCATGGGTTTTGGCACCTTTGACTTGAAGTGGCTCATCATCATTTTGCCTTGTGAAATGTCAAATGCTGACATTAACCTTTCCTGATTATGTGGAGCCATTTTCAGATATTGATCATATACCTTCATTCTCAATGGATCATTCTTTGCCTTTATATTAATGAAAGTTATTTTTATATCCCATGTATCTGTTTTTGGTGGCCTAAAAGAAGATACTTCAGTACTCAACTGCTTCTGCAAAGCTTTTCCTTTCTGATCTGTATGTATCATACTAACAAAGCCAGTTAGTTGACTATCTTCTCTTACATCATCAAACATCTCATCTATTATTTCCACTTCCTGGGGTGTATTGAGTTTCCGCCTTTTGGTTTGATGTAGTTATGAGGATTCTTTGGGAGGAGTAGTATCTGGAACCTGCCTTTTCTTGCCCATTTCTATATTGGATGGAGTTTGTAATTCTGAAACTTCAGGATGATTTACATGAGTGGGAGAAACTTGTGTTTGATCAGGTGCTCTGGAGGTTTGAGGTTTCTCTGCCATGATTAAAGTTTCAATGACCTGTATTTCAGGTTTCTTTCCTTTGCCCTTTGATTCTGCTGCAATTGATGAACTACTTTCCTGTAATCTCTGTTGTAGATTTGCTGCTGAAGAAGTGCCAATGTGAGGTACCTGCACTTGACCACAAGATTCTAGGTCATACTTCTTCTCAAGATCTTTCATAATTTTGTTCATTTTGTCTTCCTCACTTTCTTCTTCAACTAGTGTTTCTTCCACCCATTCATCTTGATTGGCATATTGTTCTATTTCAGGAATCCTGTGATGCATGTAAGGGGATGATTTGTTCTTTATTATTTTTTCACAGATAAAACCAAATGGATCATAAGGAACCCAACGGAAAGTTCTTTGGAACTTGCAATGGTTTTTCAATATATCTTCTGCTTCTCGCTCAGCATCCCTAGAGTTGCATATGAAGGGACCTAATTGACTTTTAATCCTGAGTTGGGCTTTCTTTTTCACACTACAAAAATGAATCATGTCAGAATTGTTCATTTGCCTGAAATATTCCAAGGCAAAAAGTCTCATGGGTACATACTTTGGCAACTTGAATGGATGTAATTCACATCCATAGATTCTGATGACTGAATGGTTTTGATATAAATACCAATCTCCAACTTTATATGTCCTTGAAAGCTGCAAGGTCTTCTTGATTTCATTACTGAGCCTTGGAGGAGGAATTCCTATCAACAAGGTAGTTGCAGGATATACAAAAAGATCGATGAACTCAGCATAGGAATAGGGAGAATCATAGGAAGAGTGAATTATGGGAGACCAAAATATAACAGATCTGGGGTTTCCCTTTGCATCGAGCTTTTTAACAGGAAAAGGAAACTTCTCTGATTGATAGTAAATGATGAGGTGATAAATGACTGATGAATATTTAAACACTTTCTCATCATCTAGCCTCATGAACTGGTCGTGGATTTGATTGGCTATGAAAGATGCAAAGTCATATTTTACTGCAGGAGGTTGCCCAGGAGTAAAGATAGACAGCAAAACCAGGGTTATTTCATCAACATATTCACTGGTATTGAAACCTAGGACAAAGGATATCATGTTCAGGATGAGCCTTCCCAACTTAGTGAAATAATAAAAACCATAGGGAGGAGGGCCCCTAGGTTGATGTTCAAGCAACATAAAATTCTGGCAAATGGACTTCAATTTTTCTGGGGTCAATTGATTAGACTTTTCAATCAGTTCTTCCATAGACAAAGGTGCTAGCTCTTGATCAGGTTCAAAATGTAGCATTGCATTGATAGCTTGGGGAGTAATGGGGAAAAGAACACTCTGATCAGGGGATATTACAACTCTTTGAGTCGGATCATAGTTAGAGTGGCAATAGTGGATAATTTGTGGGAAAATAATGACTGAGGGGATGAGATATCTCAGGAAATTGGATTCCCACAACCCAATGACATCTAATCCCTTCGAATAATCGTCTCTGCAGCGACAATAACTCAGAAGGGGGCTTTCATCAAACACTAATTCTTTAATTTGAAAATCTTTATCCACTAAGGGCAAATATTCTAACTCTCTGTGGGGGGCATTCAATGGGGTTACATTCAGGGCTGCCGGAGCTTCCATTTTGGTTCTTGTGTATTCAAAATGGAAGTTTCCTGGGTTTTCTTCACAGACCGGGCGCGATTTCAGTTTCAATAAGGGAAATTGGCACAATTGCAGGTTTGGGGGAATAATTCACAGTTTTAAACCTCAGGGAATGATCTTAGCGATAAGATTTAATCACTAATCCAGTGGAAAAACAAGGAAAACAGAGTTTCTTTTGAAGTTCGGAGCGCAATACAATAAATACCTATTCTTGGAGGCAAACTGGGTTTTAACAGGTATCAGGCGGTGGCAAGAGGATGCTCGAACACTGGTCCGGCGGAATTCTAGAGCAAAATCGGATAGAACAGTAGATTTCAGTGAAAATTTGAATTTCGTAGTGGAAGGCGCAGTCGTTTTCAAATAATGAAAATGACATAAAAAACACGAAAATTTGTTTTATTTCCAAAGTCAAAAAGGGGTTTTTGTTTTCTCGAGGAATGATGTCATATCAGTACGGGTTGACGTGTGGCAGGGGCCGGGCGGTAAGCGGTAATCCCCGCACCACTTATGGGCAATAGTGGTATTAAACGAGAGGGCAGCGATTCCATTGGGGCATTAACACATGGACGGAGGGCGGTTTCAAAACCACCGTACCCCCGCGGGTTATTGTTCAGGTATTGGATGGCTAGCGGAATGAATGTTAGCCGTAGATCTCGTAGCGGGAGATCGGATGGTGGAAGGGACGTGGAGTAAGCGGGGGTTTAATGTGTGGGCCCGTCGGGTTTTTGAAACGATTTATTGTCTAATTAATCATCCCGGGAGGATAGGCGGAGGGAGTGGTTATCAATTAATTCTGATAATTAATTAATCCCATGGTCTAATGAAAAATTGGGGTTACAGCAGGGTCTCGATTATGGTTAAAGTGTCGGGTGGGTTGCCAAGGCCACGGTGGCATGGGGGTTTTTCCAAAGTTTTTAGTTTTAAAAATAAAACTTCGGGTTTATTCTTTTTGTATTAAACATATATATCATATGTTTAAATTTTTTTCATATATGTTTTTTTTTATTATATGATAAATTAACTGATATAATTAATTCACCATAGGGGCGGGAGTATTATATAACGATATATTTAACCAAAGGGCTTGTATAGTGGGTTTTTATTTGAATGCACGGGGAAATAAATACTTTGGCTAAACTTTATAATAGATGGGTTTTTTGGGATATGTATGTAAAAGGAGTTATATACTTAGGACAAGGCATTTTCACTAGGGATTTAGTAAATAGAGTTAAATGTAAATATGACAAAGGGACAAGGGAACTCAAAAAACTTTGCACATCTAAGAAAGTGACAATTTCTGAAGTAAATTGCAATATCTCATCTTCAACACTTAAACTTAGAATAGTAAGTTATTTTGAGGGATTTTTATGGAATTTTGCATAATTTTCCTAAGCAAAATGGGATTTTACTTAGGACAAGGTTAAGGGTGAATGATTATAATGATGAATTATCTCAAGCACTTAGGTCTTCTTGATCATTAGGCCGAGGGTCCGGTCCCTCCAAAATTCAAGGAAATGCCTTGAGCCCCTTTGACCTCCAAATACCTTAGCACTTTGGGGAAATTAGTAAAACTTAGGGAAAAAGTGATGTGGGAAGTTAATGATTTTGACTTTGCTTTCTGTGAATTCTTCAGTGCATTTTCTACTTGAGTACTTGTGATGAAGGTAAAAGATTAAACATATTCAGCACCATCATTCATCACATAAAACTTTGCAACACCATCTACCTACCCTATCTACTTGACACTACCATTTTCTCTTCTTTATTAGGGTGCATTTAGACTTGCAAACCCTTATCAACATTTTTCTTTTTACATGATAAATCTATCTATTTCTACCCTTATTACATCCAAGGGCTCAGATTAAACTGTTGAGCACCTTTTATTAACTCTACCTATCTACTTATTTGCCAAGATTAAACTGTTTGGTCAGATATTTATTCTCTATTCTACAACATGAAATTGAAAAATGAATGAGTCAAGTTTAAACAGTTTGACTCTTCATAAATTGTGGCAAAAGTTTGACAAGCTGCACACAATTGCTTATTACAAAAATGAAATAGTAGTGGCATTTGGATTTGCACACTTTCCTTGGTCTATTTTTGCTTGGGGTTCATTTCTTTCATTTTCTTGACCAATTTATTTTTCTTACCCTTTGATTTTTCTTTTAGGGTATACTCTCTTTACATTTTTAAAATTTTTGATTTTTTGGTTTTTCAAGAATATGGAACACCTTTGCTCAAGAAAAGGTTTGAACATATTCCATAGTTCAATCAAGACAATCATGAAAAATGACACCTATTGGTATAGGAGACTAACACTGGCTCCACTTGGGGATGGCTTTTCCTTGTGGAAAGTCAAGAACAGCAGGTCAGATGCCTCAAAATGTCTTCAAACTGAACTATGTAATATCCTTCTTCTGGTAGCTTTATTATACATATGATAGTGAAAATTTTGAAGCTTAGGGCCTTCACTTCAGGCTTCAACTTCAAGAAGTCACCATCCAATCAAAACTGCATTAGAAAAGGATATATTATGTACAAGTTAGAAAAATCAAAACATCCTAGTAAATAGGATAAAAATAGTGCTTCAGCATTCGACCATTGACTGGTCCTTCTTCAGCTTCTGAATTGTCCAAATCCTTCAAAAAGTATGTGTTGTTTCCCTGCAAGGCATGAATGATATAAGGCCCTTTCCACAAGAAATCAAATTTCCCATGTTTCCCTTTTTCTTCTCTTCTAGAATCCCATCTTAGGACTTTGTCTCCTAGTTGAAAATCCTCTGCCTTAGTTCTTTTGTCAAACATTTTCTTCAACTTTTCCTGCAAGACTTGAGATCGTTGGTATACTTCTTCTCTGGTTTGCTGCAAGTGGATTGTTTGATTAATTCTTCTCTGAATGTCATTTGGTTCCACTTGAGCCTCCTGAAGTAATTTCATAACAGGAATTCCTAAAGATGATGGGAATCTTGCTTCAAGGCCATAAACTAATTCATATGGACTAGTCCCAATTTATTTCTTAGTTGTAAGTCTGTCTGCCCACAATGCATTGGTCAGTTTCTTGTGCCAATTTTTTTTGTTTTCTTCCAATAACTTTTTGATGATATTAATAAGGTTTTTATTGGAGGATTCTGCTAGTCCATTACCCTGAGGGTAATAAGTTGTTGAATGGCCTAAAGTAATATGATATTTACTACAGAAACTAATCATTTTCTTTGACTTAAATGCAGCAGCATTATCTGTTATAATCTTTTCTGGACAGCCAAATCTTGAAAGTATATTGGTTTCTAAAAACCCTATAATCACAGAATCATTGGCCTGTCTGCATGGGATAGCTTCAATCCACTTAGTGAAGTAGTATGTGGCAGTAAGAATCCGTCTGTGTTGCCCGAAAGAAGGGGGATGGATTTCTCCAATAAAATCTAATCCCCATTGTTGAAAAGGTCTTTCTGTGGAAATTGGTTTTAATGGCAAAGGTAAAAACTTTCTTTTACCCTCAAAGATCTGACACTTATGACAAGTTGTTACAAATTTCTTAACATCAGAAAATAAGGTTGGCCAGTAAAAACCAGCCCTTAAGATTTTGTCTGTAGTTTATTTCCAGTAGAGATGTCCTCCACAATCCTCTGCATGAAATTCATTAAGAACTTTATCAGTTTCATCTTTTAATAGACAATTCAATAAGATTCCTTCCTGATTTTTCCAAAATAGAGTGCCATCTAAAATACAATATTTTAAAGATGTCATTTTCAAAAATCTTCGTTTGGTTCTGGACAACCCTGGAGGAGCTTGCAGGTTTAATAAAACATGAATGATATCAGTGTACCAGAGTGAATCTAAGAAATCTTGACTGGTCTGTGGAGTCGCCATCTCCTGTTCGTCATCCAGTTCATTGATGTCTAAGGCTTGGCAATTAGTTTCAGTCATAAGTTGAGCTAAACCTTGAACTTTTATGAGTTTTGTTGGTTTAATTTCAATATCATATTCCAAAATGGTAGCTATCCACTTACCTCTTTTGCCTTCAATGCCATCTTGAGTCAAGATGTCTTTAACTACAACATTAGGCACATAAGCTATCACATGAGAATATAATATGTAAACTCTGAAATCTTTAATTTCTTTTACCAATGCAAAAGCCTATTTCTCCATGATATTGTATTTCAAAGATGCATCTCTAAGTGCTTTACTAAAAAAGGCAATTGGTTTTTCACATCCCTGGTCATCTTTTTGTAGTAAAACAGCTGCAATTGTATGTTCAGAAGCAAATGAAAAAATAATGAAATCTCTGTCAAATTTTGGATTGGTAAGAACTGGTGTTCTTGTTAAAGCCATTTTGATTTCTTCGAATGATTTCTTGGCTTCTACAGTCCAGTCAATGCTTGAATCTTTCCTCAACATGTTAGTAAGCAATCTAAGTAATTCAGCTAAACTAGAAATGAATCTTCTCAAGAAATTAATTTTTCCTGTGAATGCTTGCAACTCTTTTATATTTCTAGGATGAGGTATCTGCAAAATTGCTTGTATTCTTTCTGGATCAATCCTAATGCCATCTTTGGAAATAATATGGCCTAAAAGCTTTCCTTCTTCCAAACCAAACAATGACTTTTTAGGGTTTAAAGAAATCCCATATTTTCTGCATTTTATAAATACTTGCCTTAAATGATCTAAATGTTCTTGATCTGTTTTAGAAAAAATAGTCAAATCATCTAGATAAATAACCAGAAAATCATGTATTTCTTTAGCAAAAGCAATATCCATTGCTCTTTGAAATGTAGCTCCTGCATTCTTGAGTCCAAATGGCATTTTGACATATTTAAACGTACCCCATGGTGTAGTGAATGCTGTTTTATCCTGATCATCAGGATGAACCAGAATCTGGTTATACCCTGAAAATCCATCCAGTAGAGGTATCCTAGAAGATCCTACTAACCTTTGTAGAATATGGTCCATTTTCGGTAAAGGATAGTTATCTTTTAAAGAAACTTTATTCAAATTTCTCAAATCGACACACAGTCTAATTTCTACTGTCTTTTTCCGTGTTGGTACTAGATTGGAAACCCATTCTGAGAACCTAATAGGAGCTATAATCCCTGCTTCAAACATTCTTTTGATTTCCTTTTCAATTGAAGGCAATAAAACAGGATTTATTCTTCTAAGTTTCTGTTTGAAAGGTTTCTGATCTGGTTTCAAAGGTATAGTGTGTTGAATGATGGATGTATCATATGATTTAAGATCTTCATAACTCCAGGCAAAAACATCCTGGAATTCTTTTAATAGTTCAACATATTTAACCTTTTGATCTTTTGGAAGAGATTTGGACAACTTAACCATTTTGGGATTTTCTGGGGTTCCTAAGTTGCATTCTTCTATATCATCCTTAACAGGTTCCATTTTAGGTCTAAATGGAATATCATTTGAGTCAAAAAGATCTTCCAAAGGAGTTAATCCTTTGGGCAAATGATTATCTTTTAAATTGATGATTTCTGTCTCATCTTCTATGATCTCATCAGATTCCATGTGTTTCAAATTCTGCATGTCTTTTTCTGTGAATGTGGTTGGGTGCAGCATATGAATTTCATTTTCTCTTGAAACTTCTATTTTTTTTTCTTTTTCTTGATCGAAATCATCAATAGTTATGTCTTCATCTATATTACAGTTAGAAAACTCATTTTGAAGTGTCAAAAAACTATTGATTTGATTATTATTTAGAAATACTTGCCAATTCAAAAGATTGTCTGGTATAGCAGGCCTATGTCTAATCTCAGCTGAAAATTGATGATTAGGATCAAAAGGTAATTTACATGTACTAGTGAACATTGCGAGACTGTGAGCATGTAAATTTTGTTTCCTGGGAATCTTGGCAAGTTGAGCTTGTAGAAAGGTGTTGAGAATTTCCACAACTGTTTATCTATATTGTTTCAATCTTATGTCTTTTGTTGAACATTCTCCTTTAATTTGTTGAATAATTAGCTCAGAGTCTCCTATGATTGATACCCTAATAGCTCCTAACTTCTTGACATGTTTAAGCCCTAAAAAAAGAGCTTCATACTCTGCCATGTTGTTAGTGCATTTGAAATTCAACCTATAAGCATGACCCTCAGCATGATTATTTTCAACATTATGTAACCAAATCCCAGCTCCTGCTCCTAATTTGTTTACTGAGCCATCAAATTCCAAATGCCACAGAATTTCATGTTCATAATCCTCATCAATTGTTTTAAAATGTTTCTTGATAGGAGCTAGTTGTTTAGTTTCTTCTGGTATTTCTTGATTATCTGGTGTTCCTTTATTTTCAGAGATTTCTTCAATTTTAACAATGGTTTTGTTTGTGGTTTCTAATTCCGGAGCTTCTATTTCAGTAGGGAGATCTAACTCAGCATTGTATAAAATAAAAGAGTCCATATCAGAATGTATAGAGTAAACAGGGAAGTTTTCAGGCTTCTCATGGCTACTAACTAAATATTTCATCAATGTCTCTCTGTAAAGTCTTTTAGGCTGACAAAATACTGAAATAGTTGCATATGACATGTCTAGTTGAATAGACCCTCCAAGTTTAGCACCCCAAGATCTAGACAATAACATACCATATTTAGGGGGAATATCAGCCACTACTATATCCATCAGAACAGATTTAGCAGGGTACTGTACCAAAGTAACACACAAATCTTTAATCAAACCTAAACATTTTACCTGACTAGAATCAAAGGAAAACAAATCTTTGTATGGTTTGGTAATGTCTAGATTTAATCTTTCCATCACTGCTTTTGGCATCAAATTGTGGGATGCTCCAGAATCAAGCATTGCATTATGGAGTATCTTGTCATGAACATTCAGGCTTACACAAAATGGAAGAGTTTCTCCACTTTCTGGTTTGCCATTTACCTCGGGTCCAAAAAGGAGTTTGGGTTGATCATCAAGAATATTTACTGAATCATCCAATCCAGTAATGTTAATGTTTAGGGATTTGCTAATTTGACTTCTATAGACATCATGTTTAGCCAATTCTGATAAAGGAACAACTATCTTTAGTTTGCCTATTTCAGCCTCTAGATTGAAAGGTTTTCCTGTTTGAGTTTTAGTGTTTTGCACAGTTGTGTTTTCTCTATTTTTTGGGTCTTCAATGTTTTTCTCTTTTTCATGAATGAAATTTTGTTTTGAAGGTGTTTCTGAACTAACTTCTACTGTTTCTTCTGCGTTTCCTACAGGAGGAAAAGTATTAGATTGTTGTTTATTGTTTGGTTGTTTGTCAGATACATCTTCAATTATTGGATTTGAAGGGTTAGGAGTTGTCCTAGACAGAATTTGTACAGGGGGAATGTTTTGTACAGGAGGGATGTTAACTTTACCTTTGAAATTTTGTTTTGAAGTTTTCTATTTGCTATTCTCTGGCACATCAATCCGTCTGCTTCTCAAATTGTACTGTTTATGAACCTCATAAATTGCTGTGTCATAGCCTTCTTTAAAATCAAAAGTCTCACCTGAATGAGTTTGGAATGTTTCAAGGATGTGATTCTCTGGATCATCCTGGGATAGGAAAACTTCTGGTTCATTTTCGTCATCAGTTACATTGTTTATTTCTACATCTTCTGTAGGTTCTTTAGAAGTTGAACCTTCAACAAAGTTTTCTTGGAAAGGTGGCCTAATATTTTGGTCAGGGACATTCTTTCCAATATTTTGGTTCTGATTTATTCTAAAGTTTGGGTTTCTTACAATATTATCACCAGTAGATTTTCTTTCGATTGTTTCCACTCTGTCTCCTAATCTTTCCATACCTTTAATGATTGCATCCAGCTTCTTTTCAAAAGCTGAAGGTTCTTCATTCAGAGGCATTCTTCTTTCTGCCCTAGCTCTAGCTCGTTTTTCTATCAGATTTGCTTCCACACTAACCACTATGCTTTGCATTTCCTCTAATGTTTGGGGAGCTATTTCCCTGAGTGAATAAGCTATGTCAGAGTCAAAACCATCTGGAAATTTAACCAATACAGAGTCAGGTGGGGGTCTGAGGTTCTGGTGAACAGCGTTATATGCTTCATTGAATCTAATCATGTAATCTTGTACTGTTTCGTTAGGTCTTCTTCTTAATTTTTCGAATTCTGACAGGATCTGAAGAGGATCTTTCTTCTTCTCCCATTTATTCAAAAATGCCCTATATAAAGCTGGTAAATCAGCAATACTGTTTGGAGCAAGGGCCCTAAACCATGTCCTAACTTCTCCAGTAAGACTCTGAACGAAAATTCTCATTCGGACATCATCAGTGTCAATTTCATAGAACTCAAAGTAATCAGTCATCCTTTTGGTATGTTGTTGAGCTGTATAAGTACCTGATCCATCAAAAGGTGTGATTTTACTCTGATAATCCTGAGGCAAGGCAACAGGGTTGTTAGGCAACCTTAAAGGGGCATATCTATTGGCCATTGGAAGATATAGTGGGGTAACAGGAGTTGATGGTTTGGCAGGAGGAGATGGAGGAGTAGAAGGGGTGACAGGTGTTTGAAAAGCTTGAGAAAAAGTAACTGAACTTGGAGAAGCTTCGGTAATTACAGAGATGTTTGAACTTTCTTCAAAGGTTTGTTCAGATTGAATGGAGTCTTGTAACTGTCGATCAAGGTGATATGAAACAAATCTGAATTGTAAATCTTAAAAAAAAAATGGATCTGGAACTAATCTGGATAATTCAGTTTCAGAAAAATTTACAAATAAGGACGTTTCAAATCGTTCATCAAAAGGGATTTCGTCAAAATATATTATCTTGACAGGGCAAGACTGTGATCTAGAAAGAGGTCTGGAATTTCCAGAACTCTCTTGACTTCCTCTTTCAGAACTTTCTTGACTTCCTTGTCTTCTAAGAATCCTAGGAATCAGATTTGGATTTTCAAATATTGGTGGTGGATTAGGGTCAGGATTTGACCTAGTATGATGAATCCTTTCTGAAGCCAGTTTTCTTAGACTATGTGTTTTTGGATTTTTGGTTTTAATTGAAAAATAAATACAACTTCTATAAATACTTCAAGAAATAGTGATTTGTGATTAAAACTTTCTCAAATATTTATTAAACTAGAGAGTCTGATTAAAAATTTTGAAACTAAGGTTCAGTATATAAGCTAAATCAGAGATAGACTGAAGCAGCATTTATTTACTTTTGCAATTGCAATGCAAAAGCAATTTCAAAGGCTACCTGGCTGATCTTCAGACTCTGTCTATAGCTTATAAGTGAACAATATTAACAAATAAAGATGATTCAGGTCCCCAGCAGAGTTGCCACTATGTTATCACTCAGGTTTTCCTTGAAGTTGTGGAAAAGGAAAGTATACCCGAGGTAACCACAAACCAACCTTCAGATGCAGAATCTAGCCAATCTGCATCCAGAGAGGGCTCTCTCTTTATGATTTATCTTTGTTCTTAGAAGGTTTTAGGCTAGTTATAAGTTCAAGAATTTGTTTGAAAATGGTGGAATCCGCAAACTAGGGGCAAGGTTGAAGATTTTCAGTCCATTGGGCTATGGAGTCAAAGGATGGCTTTACTGGATTTCTATTCTACACACAAGATGGCTTTGCAGGGCAAGATAGCCAGACAGAGAACAATCCTTAAAATTTAAAGTGGATGGGATGATTTCGAAGGGATGAAAGGCAGCTAAGAATCTTTCACCATGTTCAAAAGAGAGAAATGAGATGACTACAAACAAAGAGCAATGAAGAATTCTTTATTATAGTAATCAAGAATGATTAAATTAGCAAAGCAAGAGCATTTAAGAATTCGTGCTTATAACCAATTTAGAGGAAAACATTAAGAATAATCACATCTGAAACCAGAGTACAATTAAGTAAATTCTGATTCAATCCCTTATGTAAACTATTCAGAAATGGACACAATGATATTATAAATGGATATAAAACTTAAGACATAGGGTAGAAAGACTTATTGAACTGCAGTTCGACACATGAATCCTACAAAAAGTCCTGAGCTTCAAATTGTCATCTAGTAAGCCACAAATAAATTTCTCCAAAACACTTTTTATTCCAAAAACTTCAATGTCACAGCCAAATAATAGAATCCACCCTCAAAACTCTTTTTGAGGGTTTATTTATACAAAAAATAATTGAAAAAAATATCACACCAACCTAGCCAATATTCTAGGGTGACTAATGATTAAGTTACAATAAAAAAGAGACAAATGGTCTCGTAAATAGGACAAGAAGTAATTGCTGATGTGTTGTTTCCTCCTTTTGAGGATGTGTTGGAAGCAGGTGCTATAATAGGGCTCGATGCTGTCCCTTTGAGTAATTATCTAGCTTGTCTGATACTCTTTGTTTCTACGGATACTCTTTAACCTGTGCAACTGATACTCTTTCATCTGTGCTCATTTTTTATCCTTTTCATAATATTAAAAAGATAAAATTCTCATCTTGAAGATAAATTTCATAGAATTTCCAGTAATTCATCCCACCATTGATCTTCTGCTATTATGGTTCTTTTAAGTTTTCTCAATGTCTCATCGGCCTCTGTGAGTTTGTAAAAAGTGGGCTGATTGGGGAACAAATACTTTATCTCATGTTCAAGATGAAATAAATTCTTCAAACTGTCATAGATATTTCTCCCTGTTGGAAACGTTGCTTCTGGCAAACTGATAGAATGAGCAGCTGTATTATGAGCATGGATATCTATTTTCTTGACATAGGTCTCCAGGTCCATTATCTGGTCTTCTGAGAGCATAGGACTGGGTAACCCACTGTCCAATAAAACCTGAAATTTTCCTTTGAAAACATTGATTTCTGCCAGAATATCTGAGCACTTCCTTTCCAAATTCTGCATAAAAGTTCTTTTGGTGAAAACTCTTTTTATCTCCAAAATAGTGCCGGTCCTGTCCTCAATTCCTAATACTGCAAGATATTGCTTAGTCCGGGTGTTCAAAAAATGTATAAGTTGATTGGCCTGCTCAGGTCTACCTCTTAATTCATCTCTTGTTCTGTTTATTTCTTCCTGATCTACTTTAATCAAGTCATTTTGTTCAAAAATTGCTTGAATAGAGGGCCAAATACTTTTTATTAACTCAATTATATTATCCCAAATAATTTCATTTATTTCTTTCAAAGGATTTTCTAATGAGAGATCTTTTTCTAAAGCCTTAACCAATCTTTCCAATCTTTTAATTTTCCTGGTATTATCAGCAACATTCTTTTTAGATGTATCATATTTCTGCTCCAAATTTTCTAACTGCAATTTTGTGGTTTGAAGTTCTGTGACTCTTAGTTGTAAACTTTCCATTTGTTTTATCAATTCATCAGAACTTAAACCAGAAGTGTTTACCTGTGCTGGCTTTGTTTGTTGATTTGCTGTTGTAGTACCTGTAGTTGTAGTAGCTTCTGTGATGGATGCCTGCATGATAGCTTCCTTTTCTTGTAAATCTTGTTCCAATCCTTTCTCTGTTTCACTCAGTTGCTCAGTCATTTTTAAGAGCAACTCCATTATCTCTTCTTGTGAATTCCCCTTCAAAACTTCTTGGGTCTGGGGATGCCTTGAGGATGGAAATTTCAGCTGCTTTCTCAGTGCAGCTATGTCATCATCTTTCTTCTTAATTAGTGCCTCAATGCTTTTGATATCTTTGGGGTTGTGACCCAAGCTGATGATTATGTCTTCCAGAGACTTTATTCTGTTATCTTTGGCCTGAGAAGAGGCCTTATCAATTTGCAATTGGGTGCTTGTGTTATTTAAAGAATCTTGCAACCTTAGGGCTGCCATGGCCTTATCAGTAAGAGTGGAATACACTATTTCCCCAGTTTGTTTATGCAGCTCTATCTGGTCCAAAGGATGAATGTCCTTTGCCAGGACCTCAAAATTTGTTCTAATATAATCAGCTGCTGTCATAGGTTTTGGCACCTTGGACTTGAAGTGGCTCATCATCATTTTGCCTTGTGAAATGTCAAATGCTAACATTAACCTTTCCTGATTATGTGGAGCCGTTTTCAGATATTGATCTTATACCTTCATTCTCAATGGATCATTCTTTGCCTTTATATTAATGAAAGTTCTTTTTATATCCCCTGTATCTGTTTTTGGTGGTCTAAAAGAAGATACTTCAGTACTCAACTTCTTTTGCAAAGCTTTTCCTTTCTGATCTGTGTGTGTCATACTAACAGAGCCATTTAGTTGACTATCTTCTCTTCCATCATCAAACATCTCATCTATTATTTCCACTTCCTAGCTTGAATTGAGTTTCTGCCTTTTGGTTTGATGTAGCTCTGAGGATTCTTTGAGAGGAGTAGTATCTGGAACCTGCCTTTTCTTGCCCATTTCTATATTGGATGGAGTTTGTAATTCTGAAACTTCAGGAAGATTTACTTGAGTGGGAGAAACTTGTGTTTGATCAGGTGCTCTGGAGGTTTGAGGTTTCTCTGCCATGATTTAAGTTTCAATGACCTGTATTTCAGGTTCCTTTCCTTTACCTTTTGACTTTGCTGCAATTGATGAACTGCCTTCCTGTAATCTCTGCTCTAGATTTGCTGCTGAAGAAGTGCCAATGTGAGGTACCTGCACTTGACCACAAGATTCTAGGTCATACTTCTTCTCAAGATCTTTCATATTTTTTTTCATTTTTTCTTCTTCACTTTCTTCTTCAACTAGTGTTTCTTCCACCCATTCATCTTGATTTGCATATTGTTCTATTTCAGGAATCTTGTGGTGCATGTAAGGGGATGATTTGTTCTTTATTTTTTTTTCACAGATAAAACCAAATGGATCATAAGGAACCCAACGAAAAATTCTTTGGAACTTGCAATGGTTTTGTAGTATAACTTATGCTTCTCACTCAACATCCCTAGAGTTGCATATGTAGGGACCTAATTTACTTTTAATTCTGAGTTGGGCTTTCTTTTTCACACTACAAAAATGAATCACATCTGAATTATTCATTTTCCTGAAATATTCCAAGGCAAAAAGTCTCATGGGCACATATCTTGGCAACTTGAATGGATGCAATTCACATCCATAGATTCTGATGACTGAATGGTTTTGATATAAATACCAATCTCCAACTTTATATGTCCTTGAAAGCTGCAAGGTCTTCTTGATTTCATTACTGAGCCTTGGAGGAGGAATTCCTATCAACAAGGTAGTTGCAGGATATACAAAAAGATCGATGAACTCAGCATAGGAATAGGGAGAATCATAGGAAGAGTGAATTATGGGAGACCAAAATATAACAAATCTGGGGTTTCCCTTTGCATCGAGCTTTTTAACAGGAAAAGGAAACTTCTCTGATTGATAGTAAATGATGAGGTGATAAATGACTGATGAATATTTAAACACTTTCTCATCATCTAGCCTCATGAACTGGTCGTGGATTTTATTGGCTATGAAAGATGCAAAGTCATATTTTACTGCAGGAGGTTGCCCAGGAGTAAAGATAGACAGCAAAACCAGGGTTATTTCATCAACATATTCACTGGTATTGAAACCTAGGACAAAGGATATCATGTTCAGGATGAGCCTTCCCAACTTAGTGAAATAATAAAAACCATAGGGAGGAGGGCCCCTAGGTTGATGTTCAAGCAACATAAAATTCTGGCAAATGGACTTCAATTTTTCTGGGGTCAATTGATTAGACTTTTCAATCAGTTCTTCCATAGACAAAGGTGCTAGCTCTTGATCAGGTTCAAAATGTAGCATTGCATTGATAGCTTGGGGAGTAATGGGGAAAATAACACTATGGTTAGGGGATATTACAGCTCTTTGAGTCGGATCATAGTTAGAATGGCAATAATGGATAATTTCTGGGAAAGTAATGACTGAGGGGATGAGATATCTCGGGAAATTGGATTCCCACAACCCAATGACATCCAATCCCTTTGAATAATCGTCTCTGCAGCGACAATAACTCAGAAGGGGGCTTTCATCAAACACTAAGTCTTTAATCTGAAAATATTTATCCACTAAGGGCAAATATTCTAACTCTCCGTGGGGGGCATTCAATGGGGTTACATTCAGGGCTGCCGGAGCTTCCATTTTGGTTCTTGTGTATTCAAAATGGAAGTTTCCTGGGTTTTCTTCACAGACCGGGAGCGATTTCAGTTTCAATAAGGGAAATTGGCACAATTTCGGTTTTGGGGAAGAATTCACAGTTTTAAACCTCAGGGAATGATCTTAGCGATAAGATTTAATCTCTAATCCAGTGGAAAAACAAGGAAAACAGAGTTTCTTTTGAAGTTCGGAGCGCAATAGAATAAATACCTGTTCTTGGAGGAAAACTGGGTTTTAACAGGTATCAGGCGGTGGCAAGAGGATGCTTGAACACTGGTCCGGCGGAATTCTGGAGCGAAATAGGATAGAACAGTAGATTTCAGTGAAAATTTAAATTTCGTAGCGGAAGGCGCAGTCATTTTCAAATAATGAAAATGACATAAAAAACATGAAAATTTGTTTTATTTCCAGATTCAAAAAGGGGTTTTTTATTTTTTCGAGGAATGACGTCATATCAGTACGGGCTGACGTGTGGCAGGGACCGGGCGGTAAGCGGTAATCCCCGCACCGCTTATGGGAAATAGTGGTATTAAACGAGAGGGCAGTGATTCCATTGGGGCATTGACACGTGGACGGAGGGCGGTTTCAAAACCACCGTGCCCCCGCGGGTTATTGTTCGGGTATTGGATGGCTAGCGGAATGAATGTTAGCCGTAGATCTCGTAGCGGGAGATCGGATGGTGGAAGGGACGTGGAGTAAGCAGGGGTTTAATGTGCGGACCCGTCGGGTTTTTGAAACGATTATTGTTTAATTTAATCACCCCGGGAGGCTTTTGATAGGCGGAGGGAGTGGTTATCAATTAATTCTGATAATTAATTAATCCCATGGTATAATGAAAATTGGGGTTGCAGCAGGGTTTCGATTATAATTAAAGTGTCGGGTGGGATGGGCCACGGTGGCATGGGGGTTTTTTCCGATGTTTTTAGTTTAAATCAAAACTTCGACATTATTCATTTTTCTTTCAAACATATAAAATTATATGTTTAAATGTTTTTTCGATACTTCTTATTATATGGTAATCAATTGAATCAATTTAACTACCATAAGGGGCGGGACTATTATATAATGATATATTTAACCAAAGGGCACATAATGTGGGTTTTTAATGATTAATTGGGAAATAAATACTTTGGTTAAACTTTATAATAAGATGGGTTTTTGGATATTTATATAAAAGGAGCTATATACTTAGGATAAGGCATTTTCACTAGGGATTTAGTAAATAGAGTTAAATGTAAATATGACAAAGGGACAAGGACAACTCAAAATACTTTGCTCATCTAAGAAAGTGAAGATTTCTGAAGTAAACCATATTATATCAACTTCAACACTTAGACTTAGAATAACAAGTAATCTTGAGGGTTTATTGTGAAATATAGGATGATTTTCCAAAGTAAAATTGGATTTTACTTAGGAAAAGGTTAAAGGTGAATGATTATAATGATGAATGATCTCAAGTACTTAGGTCTTTTTGATCATTAGGCCGAGGGTCCGGTCCCTCCAAAATTCAAGGAAATTCCTTGAGCTCCTTTGATCTCCAAATACTTTAGCACTTTGGGGAAATTAGTAAAAACTTAAGGAGAAAGTGATGTGGGAAGTTAATGATTTTGACTTTGCTTTCTGTGAATTCTTCAGTGTATTTTTTGCTTCAGTACTTGTGATGAAGGTAAAAGATCAAACATATTTAGCACCATCATTCATCATATAAAGCTTTGCAACACCATCTACCTACCCTATCTACTTAACACTACCATTTTCTCTTCTTTATTAGGGTGCATTTAGACTTGCAAACCCTTATCAACATTTTTTCTTTTTACATGGAAAATCTATCTAATTCTACGCTTATTTCATCCAAGGGCTCAGATTAAACTTTTGAGAACCTTTTATTAAATCCACCTATCTACTTATCTGCCAAGATTAAACTGTTTGGTCAGATATTTATTCTCTATTCTACAACATGAAATTGAAAAATGAATGAGTCAAGTTTAAACATTTTGACTCTTCATAAATTGTGGCAAAAGTTTGACAAGATGCACACAATTGCTTTATTACAAAAATGAAATAGCAGTGGCATTTGGATTTGCACACTTTCCTTGGTCTATTTTTGTTTGGGGTTCATTTCTTTCACTTTTTTGACCACTTTATTTTGTCTTACCCCTTGATTTTTCTTTTAGGGTATACCCTCTTTACATTTTTTAAATTTTTTGATTTTTTGGTTTTTCAAGAATATGGAACACCTTTGCTCAAGAAAAAAGGTTTGAACATATTCCATAGTTCAATCAAGACAATCATGAAAAATGACACCTATTGGTATAGGAGACTAACACTCTCAAATATAATATCATGGAGAAGAAAGCCTTAGCATTGGTGAAAGCCTTGAAAGAATTTAGGGTCTATATTTTACACTCTCACATAATTTCTTTTGTTCTTCATACTGTTGTCAAGAACATTCTAAGTCAAGACCCTGTTGGTAAAAGGGGAAAATGGATTGAAACTATTCTTGAATATGACTTAGAAATTAGGCCCACCAAACTAGTTAAAGGGCAAGGATTAGCAAAACTTATGGCTGAGTCTAACTTCCAAGCACTAGATATCAATATGGTAGATGTGTTGGAAGAAATAGAAGAATATGATGCTCCTGTTATTAAAGAAACATTTCTTAATTCTCCTTGATATGCTGACATTATTTATGTGCTTTTATATTTAAATACCCCTCCTTCTTTGTCTAAAACTAAAGCTAGATTCTTGAAACAAAAGGCTTTGAGTTTTTGTATCTTAGATGGAGTATTATATTGGAAAAACGTTGTTGGAATTTTTTTTAAATGTTTACTTGAATATAATGCAAGAAAGATCATGCATGAGTTACATGAAGGAGAATGTGGAGGACACCTCTACTGGAAGGCCACAGCAAACAAAATTTTTAGATCTAGTTACTATTGGCCTACCCTTTTCCCAGACACTCAAAATTTGGTCATGTCTTGCCATAAGTGTCAAATCTTTGATGGCAAAAGAAAACTCCTTCCCTTACCTTTACATCCTATCAGAGTTGAGGCACCTTTTCAACAATGGGGGCTGGACTTCATTGGGGAAATTCATTCATCCTCCTTAGCTCAACATAAGTGGATCCTCACAGCCACTGACTTCTTTACCAAGTGGATAGAAGCTATACCCTCCAGAAATGCTAATGACTCTGTCATTATCAAGTTCCTTGAAACAAATATCCTATCCATATTTGGTTGTCCCAGAAATATCATAACAGATAATGATGCTGCTTTTAAATCTAAGAAAATGGTTGATTTCTATTATAAATACCACATAACCTTGGGCCATTCCACTGCTTACTATCCCCAAGGAAATGGATTAGCTGAATCCTCCAATAAGAGTCTCCTTAATATAATTAAAAAATTGTTGGAGCAAAATCATAAATCATGGCACAGTAAGCTGGTTCATGCCTTATGGGCTGATAGATTAACTACAAAGAAGTTAATAAATATGTCCCCCTATCAGTTGGTTTATGGCATGGATGCAGTTTTTCCTACCTCATTGGGAGTTCCAGTCATGAAACTCCTTCAAGAGGTGCAGAGTGAAGAGAATGATATGCAAAGAAGGATCAACCAAACAATCCATTTACAACATACCAGAGAAGAAGTTTATGAGAGAACACAGTTAGTCGAAGAAAAAATGAAGAAACTATTTGATAAGAGGACTAAGGCAAATAATTTCCAAATTGGAAATCTTGTTCTTAAATGGGATTCAAGAAAAGAGGAGAAGGGAAAACATGGAAAGTTTGAGAACTTGTGGAAAGGGCCATATATTATCCTTGCTGAGAGGGGTCACAATGCATTTTTCTTGAAATAATTGAATGGAGAAGATCTATATGGAGGTCCTATCAATGGCAGGATGCTCAAGCATTACTTCTGCCAAGAATCTTAAGTTTCAAAGCATTTTATTTTTTCATTGTAAATATCATAGTCTAACCATTGCATTCAAAGTTAGAAAAATCAAAAATACAAAACAAAGAAAGAAAGAAAGGAGGACAGATTATAAAAACAATAAAGGTATGGCCCCATACCAAAAAAGAGAGAGTCAAATCTGAAAGTGTGCAAGCTTAAATGCCACTACTGAAAAACACACTTCTAGTTAGTCAAACTACCTAATCTTGACTAATTAGGTTTAAATTTTCTGCTGATAGGATAGTGAATTCGATTTTCCAAACTGTGTAATCTTGGCTTATCAAGTAGATAGTTTAGGATAGAAATTAAAGGTTAAAACATGTTCAAAATCTAAACCTAAGGTTTCAAGAAGAAAATGACTCAAATCTGTTTTATTTTTTCTGAGTCAAAAAGGATAAAAATCTGGTTCTAATTAGCTAAAAATTTGAACCAAATGGTAGAGGAGAAACAACTCAAATAAAGTCAAAATAGAGATGTAAAGAAAAAGAATGCCATGATGAGTAACTTTTAGATCTTAAGCCTTCCATTTTGATTTAATTTTATGCAAATAATAATCTATGTGCAGCTTGTTTTTATGCCAATGATCAACATCAAGTTAGACTGTTCAATCCTGACTTGAATGTTTTTTAAATTTCTGTTATAGAAATTAGAGAATAAAAATCTGTTGGATAGTTTAATCCCGACAGATGATAGATTAGGTAGAGAATCATCTGAACTCAACTGTTTAATCTGAGTTCAGGGAGAAATAAGGAGTAGAAATAGATTAGATTTCTTTCTTTCAAAAGAATAAAATGTTGAAAGAGAGTTTTCCAATCCAAATGCACTCTAATGAAGAAAAAATGTTAGATTAGTAGGATTGGGTAGGTATAAATCTTGTTGATGAAAGATCCATTGTCTTCCATGGGTGCTAACCTATTTTCTAGACCAAAAGAAGATCATTCAAGAAAATAAATCAGCCCAATGGATCAGGCACAAGTCAGCCTCCCAGAAAATGCAAATCTGAAGTTCTTGATGCCTTCAAGAAGGCATCATCCCCAAGTGAAGCCACTGTTAGCCACCTATAATATTTGTTATAGCAAAAGGTGGCTAAAAATTTTTGAGCCTTCAAGGAACAAATTTTATTGCTAAAAATTGTTGGCTCTTGAAGACTCTTGAAAGGCCTCATGCCTCTGTCCAAAATCTTCATTACTATTCCCATTTTATACTCGGAAATTCTGTTGATTTCATGAAAAGAAACTGCTACAAAAACATCATTTTTCCCCTTCCCCTCTTTCAAAACTAACCTTCATTTGCTCCCCTTTTTCTCCATAAAAACTCCTTTGTCTTCGTGAGTTCTCTTCTTCTCTTCATGAAAATCACTTTTTCCATAGTTAAAAAACCCATTTTTTAACTATTCTGAAACCCCTGATTCCTTTGAAAACCATGAGAAATTTCATAAAAACAAAATTTCATTCCTATGGAATTAAGCCCCTTGGGCTAAGTCCTAAGCACTTCCCCCACATGCCCTTTCCCCGAAACCAGGCGCTAGTCCCATCAGTGCTTATCGCATCAGAATAAATCAAACAAGCGCATATGTTCTGTTACACAAAAACCTCGATGCGATCAGCTCCCTTTGATATAACTCTAGATCTCATGTTTCTTTTGAAAAACCAAGAGTTATTACCCCGAGCGGTAATCGCATCGGAAAGATTCAAATGCGCAGGTTTTTTTGCTGTGTTTAAATTATGATGCAATCATCTTTCTATTATAAAACCCCGATCACATCATATTTTATATATATCCTGTGGTCCTGCCTTGGAACTTAAAACCATATAATATTTCTTCCCCGATCCATTTTTCCCTTTGAAAAATGAAAAACCCACTTTTCCAAAGTTTTGACTTAAAAAGCCAAATCACATGTTAAATATTAAATGGGTTGATTAAAAATACCGACACGCAATCGCATCGGAAAATTTCAATGGGTAGATTGAAAAGCCCCAGCCCGAAGGTCCGACTCCGATAAGCCCATATATACATAAGCTCGAGCCTATCGAAGTTCTATATAAAACAGGCCCCATAACCGGGTGCCTAATCGCATCAGATATTTTCTTTGGTGTGGTTTCAATATTCATTACCATCGATTGCGATTGGCCGATCACGCAATCGCATCAACCCTTTCTCCGATTATCGCAATCGCATCAGCCTATCTCCCGATCATCGTAATCGCATTAGCCTATTCTCCGATCGTGCAATCACATCACATCATTCCCGACCTCCGATTGCGATTCCCCCAATTCATTCTCAACCATTGATCTAACCTTTAGATCGACGGCTTGCGCTTCATTGCATCGTATGTTTTAATCGCTCCATTCGCTCGCCACCCCCAATTGCGATCCCCCGATTGTGATTCTTCGATTAAATCAGGACCATCCACGTGTCTGGATCGAATGGTCTGGAATCACTCCGCCTTATTCTCCTTCCACTCTCCTTTTTTCCTTTCTACGTAAATATCCACTGTTGGATGCAGCCGTCCAACGACCACGCTCTTCCCTGCCTTCTGAAGTAGTTAAACCTAAAAAATGCAGGATTTCTTAATTTTTTTGTGTTTTGCAGGTGTTTTAATGGTTTTCCATTGTATAATGAAGGAAATCCGAGGGCCGAGAAAGACGTTTTCCACGCCTTTGAGTTATTAAAGAGAACCATTCATGAGGCTTCATTCCATTGTTTTATCAATGCTTCATGGGAATTGATGCCTTCATGAGCCCAACACAGCCTGCACATCGACAAGACACTATGATTAAATCACATTTAAAAAGAGTATCAGTTTCTGAAGACAAAGCGCAATAGAGAAGAAGATTAAAGACATATTTGGGGAATTACGGCTAAATATGATTATCAAAAGCCTAATTCCCTGGATTAAAACATAGTCAAAATAAAATCATAAGTGTCTGAATAGACAGAAAGGCCTTCACCACCTTAATTGAGGCGAATTGATTCCTCAGCTACCACAGAGCCACATGTTGCCTCAAACCATTCAAAAACAGAGGCCGAAGTTATTGATTAAAGAAATATCTGCCTCCAGCACTGCCAAGAAGTTAATTTTGCCATAGGAAACTAATGCAGACAAATATCAGCAGAGTTATTTCATCCTGGGTAGAGCCTAAAAATCAATAAAGCTCCTACCGAGTTTTGATATTTATTGTAAAATAGTTAATACAATGAATGACCTGTAAAACTTCTTCATCAAGCCTTTCAAAGGTCGAGAAGTCATCACTCTGTATTAATTGAACTTAGAAGATATTTTATCGTATTCCACCTCCTCATTTCTTCTATAAATACTTCTGAAGAAGATGAGATAGGAGTTGGTTGTTATTTGATCACAAGTTGTAATACTGAAACTCTTTGAAATAAATATATAGTCTGTTGAAGTTGAAGATGAAATTGAAGTTTTGGAGGCCTTGATGATGTTGTTGCATTCTTGTTCCTGATAAGTCTCTATCATTGGATCCATGAGCTTGGCTGCTGGTGAAGTATTCTGAACTGTTTTATGTTTTTTCCCCTGTTTGAAATTATGTTCCATAATTTCTTACTACAATAGGTTGAGAGTTTTGGGCTAAGAAATGACTCTCGGAAGCACCTTAGACCTGTTCATCCTTCACTATTTTATGTTTTCTCCTGCTGAAGTATATTAGAGGATTTAATCTTTCTCTTTAGTCTTCATGCTTGTTTATTTCCTTAATAGTTCGAACAGTTGGTTTCAGCATGATTTATGGTTTTCCCTGCTTTTCTGTTGCCACTTAAAAATTGTTATTGAAGTCTATCTTTAATGTTTTTTGCTTACAGTGAATCAAAGAGGTCGGTTTTGATCTTGACCTTTGTCCTTGCTTAAACAGTTGGCTTAAAGGTCATTTATAATTATGATCATAGATGTTTTTAGGTGCTCCCTCTTCTATGACTTTAATTATCAGTAAATATTTTATGTTTTCTAAGTCATTTGAAATAAAATATTTGAGGAAATAGGGTGTTCCCCGAATCTTAGATTTCATTTTAAAAGTTGTTTTGAGATCATTATTTGCTTAAAGCTGTGATTTGTAGAATTTATGGTTAGCCCTGTCTATCAAAGAGCTCTTTATTGTTCAAATTATGCTTTCGAATTCTCTTTGATGAGAATTAAACCTCTCTTTCCAAATCATTAATGTTCATATCATTTCAAAAAAAAAAAGGATCCTATGGCCAAGTTATATTTTCCCTTTGATATACCATATCCATTGATGAGTTTATTATGACCTTTTTCCTTACTCCATTGCCCAATGAATCAGATGTTTCTATATTCTGTGTATCTTTCCTAGACCCTTCAGGTTCTGTTGTATCCATTCCATCCAACCAAACAAACAAACACCTGCACTTAATAACTAGTCTAAAACCAATACTTAAAGCACATAAGATAAACCTTTGCAAACAAACTTTTGAGAGATCCCTCTCTGAGAGCAGGAGGACTAGATCCTGTAACTCTAAAGATTGGTTCTGATGTTGCCTTGTCTTTTGATTTTCCAAACTATGAAAACACGGGACACCAACAGGTTATAGTTAAGGTTAAGTTAAGGGTAAATTTAAGGTTAAGTGAAGGTTAAGGTTAAGGGGCTAAGGTAAAGTCAAGGTCAAGGTTAGGGTTATGTTAAGGTAAAGTCAAGGTTAAGGTTAGGGTTAGGTTAAGGTTAAGGTTAAGGGTAAGGTTTAGGTTAAGGTTAGGGTAAATTTAAAGTTAAGCTTAAGTCAAGGTTAGGTTAAGGTTAAGGTTAAGGTTAAGGTCAAGGTTAGGGTTAGGTTAAGTTATGGCTAAGGTTAAGGTTAAGTTTCAAGTTAAGGGTAAGGTTATGGTTAGGTTAAGGTTAAGCTTATGGTTGGGTTAAGGTTAACATAAGGTTAAGGTTAGGGTTAGGGTTTAGGTTAAGGTTAGGTTAAGGTTAGGTTAAGGTGAAGGTTAAGGGTTTGGTCAAGGTTAACCTAACCACAAGGTTAGGGTTAGGTTATGGGTAACGTTAAGGTTAGGTTAGGGTAAAGTCAAGGTTGAGGTTAAGGTTAAGGTCAAGGGGAAGGTTAAGGTTAAGGTCAAGTTAAGTTAATGTTAAGGTTAAGGTTATAGTTAATGTTAAGGTTAAGGGAAAAGTTAAGGTTAAGGTGAAGGTTAAGGGTAAAGTTAAAGCTAAGGTTAAGATTAGGGTTAGGTTATAGTTAAGGTCAAGTTTACGTTTAAGGTTAAGGTTAAGGTTAAGTGTAAATTTAAGGTCAAAATTAGGGTTTGGTTATAGTTAGGGTTAAGGTAAGGTTAAGGGTAAATTCAAGGTTAAGGTTAAGGTTACAGGTTTAGTAAGGTTAAGGTTAGGTAAAGGTTAAGAGTGAATGTCTAGGATACGGGTCTTAACCTTAAACTTACCCTTAACCTTCACCCTTAACCTTAACCTTAACGTTCACCATAACCTAACCGTAACCTTGAACTTAAATATAACCTAAACTTAACCTTAAACTTGACCTTAATTATAACCTTAACCTTAACCTGAATAAACCCGTAACCTTATCCTTACCCTTTACCATAACCTTAACCTTAAGGTTAAGATTAAGGTTAACGTTAAGGAGAGGGTTAAGCATAAGGTTAAGGTTGGGTTAAGGTTAAGGTTAAGTTAAAGTTAAATTCAAGGTCAAGGTTAAGGTTAAGGTTAGGGGAAGGTTAAGGTTAAGGCTAGGGGAAGGTTAAGGTTAAAGTCAAGGTTAAGGGTAAAGTTAAGGTTAAGGTTATGTTAAGGTTAAGGTTAAGGGTTATGTCAAGGTTAGGGTTAAGTTAATGTTAAGGTTAAGTTTAGGTTAAGGTTAGTTTAAGGTTAAGGTTAAGGTTAGGTTAAGGTTAAGGTAAGGTTAAGCTAAGGGTAAAGTTAAGATTAAGGTTAAGGTTAAGGTTAAGGTTAAGATATGGTTAAGGGTTAAGCTTAAGCTTAACGTGACCATAACTTTAACTTTACCCTTAACCTAGCCTTAGCCTTAACCTAACTTTCAAATTAACCTTGAATTTAACCTTAACCTTCACCTAACTTTAACCCTAACCTTAACCTTAACCTTCCCATAAGCATAACCTTAACTTTCAATTTACCTTTAACCTAACCTTAAGGGTTTCATAAGGTTATGGTTAAGGTTAAGGTTACGGGTTTAGTCAGGTTAAGGTTAGAGTTAAGGTCAAGGTTAAGGTTAAGGTTAAGTTTATATTATCCTTAACCTTAACCTTATCTTAACCTTAAACTAACTTTAACCTTAACTTTACCCTTAACATTACCTTAACCATAACATTAACCTAAACCTTAACCTTAACCTTACCCTTTACCTTATCTTAACCTTACCTTAACCATAATCTTAACCTTGACCTTAACTATAAGATAACCCTAAACTTGACCAAACCATTAACCTTAACCTTAACCTTGACCTTAACTTTACCCTTAACCTTAACCTTAACCTCAACTATAACCTAACCCTAACCTTAACCCTAAAATTAACCCTAACCTTAACCTTAACTTAATCTTAACCTTAAACTTTACCTAACCTTAACCTTAACTTGACTAAAACCTTAACCTTAACATTAATTTTAACCTTAACCTTCCCCTAACCTTAACCCTAACCTAAACCTTAACTTGAATGTAAACCTAACCTTAACCATAACCTTAACCTTAACTTTACCCTTAACCTAACCTTAACCTTACCATAACCATACTAAACCCGTAACCTTAACCTGAACCTTAACTTTACCCTTAACTTAACCTTACCCTTAACCTAACCTTAACCTTAACCTGACTAAACCCGCAACCTTAGCCTTAACCTTAACCTTACCTTGACCTTAAATAAAAAGTAACCCTAACATTGAGGAAATGCTTAACCTTAACCTTAATGTGATCCTTTATCCTAAACTTACCCTAACCTTAACCTTAACTGTAACCTAAGGGTTTGGTCAAGGTTAAGGTTAGGTTATAGTTAAGGTCAGGTTAAGGTTAAGGTTAAGTGTTTGGTCAAGGTTAGGATTAGGTTATAGTTAAGGTTAAGGTTAAGGTTAAGGGTAAAGATAATGTTATGGTTAAGGTGAAGGTTAGGATTAGGTTATAGTTAAGTTTAATATTAGGTTAAGGATAAAGTTAAGGTTAAGGTTAGGGGAAGGTTTTAGTTAAGATTAAGGTTAAGGTTAAGGTTAGGTTAAGGTTAGGTTAGGTTAAGGTTAAGGTTAGAGTTAGATTAACGTTAAGGTCAAGGTTAAGGGATTGGTCAAGGTTAGGGTTAGGTTATAGTTAAGGTTAGGTTAAAATTAAATTCAACGTTAAGGTGAAGGTTAAGGGTAAGAGTAAGGTTAAGGTTACGAGTTTAGTCACGTTAAGGTTAAGGTTAAGGGTTTGGTAAAGGTTAGGGTTAGGGTTAGGTTAAGGTTAGGTTAAGGGTAAAGTGAAGTTTAAGGTTAAGGATAAGATAATGTTAAGGTTAAGGTTAAGGTTAAGGGGGTAAGGTTAAGGTTAAGGTTATGGTTAGGTGAAGGTGAAGGTTACGGTGTTAGGTCCCTATATCACTAGTATAGGCCCTTATTATTGTTAGTGTAAACCCCTTATTGTTATTTTTGTACCCTTGCAACCCCCATTTTGTTATTATTGTGCCCTTAAATTATTATTGTTAGGTCAGCTAGGATTACATTGTGGCCCACTAGGATTACATTATGGCTCCATGGACTCCTATTTATAGAAAGGAGGTTTTGTGAATTGTATCATCCAAAAATTGTTCATTCATGTAATGTATTGGAGGTTGCCCCCTCGAAGTGGCTTATTTATAAGGCGTTGATATCTCTTTTATTCTCTTTTTGGAGTTGGTTACACAACATTTGGTATCAGAGGCTTGGGATTCTAGGGTTTCGCTGCTCCAAACAGGTCATCGTGGCATTTTCGCTATAACTTTTTTTCTACGAAGTTTCAGAAGCTGAAATTTTTAAGGTGCGAAGCTGAAATCCTGAGGAATATTTTCTAAAAATTTCAGAGCTTTTTTCGCAATAGTTTCGGAGATATCATCTGTGGAAGTTAGGCCTTTTTTCAAGCTCCTAAAAAGGTCATCGTGGCATTTTCGCTATAAAACATTTTCTACGAAGGTTCCGAATCTGAAATTAGTATGGTACGAAGCTGAAATCCTGAGGAAATTTGGAAAAAAATTTCAGAGCTTGGTTCGCAATATTGTTGGAGATATGATCTATGGAAGGTAGTGTTTTTTCAGGCTCCTGAATTTCATCTCAAAGAGGTGATCGTGGGAAAAGTTCAATAAATCTCTCTCTGGAGATTGGATTGGAGTGCCGTAAAAAGTGGTCGCAAGTAAACGGTTTTTGGTTTCTTGGATATCAATTTCAGAGACAAAGAACAAAACAGTGACACGTGGCAAGTCGTACAATTTCGCTCTACTGAACCAGTCCAAAATTAGGTCATTGTGGGTGATTGGACACAAATTTGTCTTGGAGAATCCAAATCAGGTCAGACCTGTGGCATTTGAAAGAAGCTTCAGAGGGCTACTACAGGGCTGAATTTGATATATTGATTATTTTCAATTACAGAGATAATTCAATTTCAATATCGAGCTCCTAAAAGCTAGTAAAAGGTGT
>JAXQQM020062538.1:0-54926 GCA_034641835.2 Pinus albicaulis | reverse complement strand
CCCTGCCAAGCACGATGGCACCCACATCAGTTCGGTGCACAGCAATGAATCCGCCGACAAAAGCCAGCAAACGCCGCCTCCTACAGCGCCGAACAAGCAAACTCAGCAAGAGACGGAGACGCCCAAATCTTCGACCTGCAAACCCATTGCTACAGAAAGACCCAAGATCGAACTCCCCAGCCACCGGATAAACGCTCGAATCCAGTACATGAAAGATCACGCCCTCATCGGCAAGTTTATTGGCTTCTGGCCGACTGAGAAAGCCCTATATGGATGGGTCGCTTCCAAATGGAAGCCCAAAGGGCAAGTCACGTTACAACTGGGACCAAAGGGCTTCTTTACAGCGATCTTCAACTGCCTTGAAGACAGAAACAGAATAATGGATGGAGGGCCTTATTTTTTCAACTCAGCAGGGTTATATCTCCGGAACTGGGTAGAAAGGTTCAACCCAGACAAAGAAAAATTCAACTGGGCACCTGTATGGATACGCTTATACTCGCTGCCCCTCGAGTATTGGGACGAGGAATCACTCCAAGCAATTGGCAAAGGCCTGGGGGAATTCATCAAGATTGCAGAAGAAACAAAGCTCCACAGATACACTTCATATGCTCGCATCTGTGTTCAAATGCATCTAGACAAGCCTCTACCGGATGCTGTAAGTATCTACCATGATGATTTTGAGTGGATTCAACCTTTAGACTATGAACATGTCCCTTTCAGATGCAGAAGATGTCATGCACTGGGACATCTCTATAGTGACTTCCCCTTAACGCACAGGCTCAAGCAAAGGAGGCGGAGGCAGCACCAGAAGAAGATGGCTTCACCAAAGTCCCCCAGAGAAGACGGAATAGCAAGAAAACTTCCTCAACAGGTAAGAAACACGCTCCTTCTTCCAATGTTCCTTCCACCAGTAATAGTTTTGCTGCCCTATCCAACCCTGATCCAACCACTGAAATCGACCCCAGCCAGGTCACAGCCCCCTCTCAGCCTTCGGCGCCCTCAAAGCCTTCAGCTAAATCCAACCCCTCGCAAATCCCAGACCAAAAACTCCCGTCTACAAATACCCCTGACAGCAACTCTAACGAGATCAAGCTCCTACCCTGGCACCCGGCCACAATGGAAGTCGACAACCCTAATACCCATCTTGAAGCCTCAGCTAAAGTGCATACCAGTGAAGGACGAGAGATTCTCATGGAAGATGACTCCGAAACCCCAGATCTGGGCAAACTCGACATATCAGAGTTGGAGGAAGCCTGCATAAATCAGAATTTTGACACCATCAATCCACATCAAATCGATAAATTGGAAAAGGTCTTCTCCCATGCTCATCAGCAACGAAAGCTAGGCATACAACCTGGAAGCCATTGGGACAGCCTCAAAATCACAAAAGAATCAAGGAAACGAGGAAGAAAGCCGGACTGGCAGCGTACCATCACCATAGGGAAAATATTGGTCGACTCAGGCCGATACCCTAAGCTTACAAGGTTCTTTAAACCACTATCAAACAGTTCTACATGAAGTTAATCTCATGGAACATTAGAGGGTTTAACAGCCCTGGAAAGCATACAATCCTTAAAAATATGATACAGAAAGAAAGACCCAATATACTCTTTCTTCAAGAAACAAAATGCAGTAGTGAAACTCTGGGAACAATCCTGACTAGGGTTTGGCCCAGTTGCAGCTCAGCAGCAGTGGATGCATCCGGATCTTCAGGAGGACTTGCTATAGTCTGGGACACTCTCTCTATAGAACTCTCCGACTTTCATGCAGCGCACCATCTCATACAAGCAACATTTCACCCCATCGGAACTAACATTCACGGGCATCTATCCAATGTTTATTTCCCACAGGAACAGGCCAGGAAACGAGCACTCCTCCATACCATGGAAAATGTCAACTCAAGCAGAACCTACCCCATATGGATAGTTGCAGGGGATTTCAACATGATCGCCAAGATGGGGGAAAGAACAGGAGAAAGACCCAGGGCAGACCAGGACAGCGCCCACTTCAGAGATTTCATAGCCAATAATTGGTTAATTGACGTACCCTTCTCAAACGGTACGTTCACTTGGAGTAATAAGAGAACAGGTACTCAGCAGATCGCCTCGAAGTTAGATCGTTTCCTCATGTCTGATAACATCATCCACACAGGGGGGGACATATCAGCTTCAATACTTCCGCAGACAGGATCAGATCATTGGCCCATTATGCTCCATTGGCAGAATGTCAGCACCCAGTACAAAAAGCCATTCAAATTTGAAGCCTTCTGGCTCTCTCACTCTTCATTCAGAGACGTGGTCACTCAAGCCTGGCAGTGCTTTACACCACCCCCTGGTTCGAAAATGTATCAATTCCAACAAAAACTCAAGCATCTCAAAGCAGTTATCAAAAACTGGAATGTCTCTGTCTTTGGAAACATCTTTCAAGAAATAAAGATCCTTGAAGGCAAAATGGAAGATATCCAGCAAAAAATCATAAGGGAAGGAAGGAATGAAGAGCTCGCCACGCAGGAACAAGACATACACAAGCAACTAGAGGACCGGCGTAAGCAAGAAGAACTCCTGTGGCGGCAAAAATCCAGAATAACCTGGTTAAAAGAGGGGGAGAAGAACACAAAATTCTTCCACAAATCAACAATACAAAGAAGAATGCAAAATCGCATCCCTCATATAGCCACTCAACAAGGAGACAAAGTGGAACAACAAGAGGAGATCGAACAAGTTCTTCGGGGCCATTTTCAAAGCCTTCAGCAGGAAGACCATGCAGTAGACAGATAGCCGGCTATAGAACAAATCACACAGCTTATCCCCAAGTTAGTCACAGAGGAACACAACAGGATGCTACTCCGCCCTGTAACACCTCAAGAAGTTGAAGATGCAGTAAATCAAATGAAGGATGGCAAGGCACCCGGACCTGACGGTTTCACCTCCAATTTTTTCCACAACTTCTGGGGTCTTATTAAAGAAGAAGTCTGGCAGCTAGTGGAAGAATCCAGAGCTGCTCACTGGCTTCTCCCCTCATTAAATGCCACATTCATAGCCCTGGTTCCAAAAGAAAAGCAGCCCAGCACTCCGGAAAAGTTCAGGCCAATTTCCCTCTGCAATGTAATTTACAAAATCATCTCCAAGGTCATAGCCAATAGATTAAAGCCTCTGCTCCCTCTCCTCATATCGCCAGAGCAAACGGGCTACGTTGAAGGAAGGCAAATCATGGACGGCATCATCCTCACGCATGAAGTTATCCATACTCTCAAAATGGCCAAATTGCCAGGTATGCTCCTCAAAATTGATCTATCAAAATCTTTTGATAAACTTAGCTGGAAATATATTCAAAGCATCCTTTTAGCCTTTGGCTTTGATCGCATGTGGATAAGATGGGTCATGTCTCTCATCACAACCCCCCTATTCTCCATTCTTGTCAATGGCATTCCCTCCATGCCTTTCAAACCTTCAAGAGGCATTAGGCAAGGAGACCCCCTTTCTCCTTTCATCTTCGTTCTTATGTCAGAGGGTCTTAGCAAACTCATTCACAATGCTTCCCTTCTCAATCGTCTGCGCGGTCTCTCTCTTCATGGTTCCCTCACAACTCATCAGCAATTTGTTGATGACAACATGCTCTTCGGGTTCCCTTCAGTCCAAGAAGCAAGATATTTCAAGCATATCCTTAATCTCTTCTCTAAAGCCTCTGGCATGACTGTCAACTTCTCTAAATCTCAGCTCTTCTTCTTTAACACCCCTCCTCTCATTCAAAACAGCATTTCCAGAATCCTGAACTTTACCTCCGCCCATCTCCCATCCAAATACCTTGGGGCTCCCCTCATTGCAAGTGCCATCAAGCACTCCACCTGGAATCTTTTGCTAGAAAAGCTGGAAGCCCGGCTTTCTTCTTGGACTTACCGGGCGCTCAACATCTCCAGCAGACTCATCCTCATCAAAGCAGTCTTGCAATCTATGCCTTTGTATCTCTTTTCTGTGCTTGTTGCTCCAAAGTGGGTCCTTAATCAAATCAAAAATTTGCAAAGACGATTCCTATGGGGTTCCTCTGACCAAAAACGCAAGTGGGCTCTAGTTAATTGGAATACTGTATGCTCCTCGAAAGCAGCTGGAGGTCTGGGACTCAGAAATCCCACACATAGTAACGAGGTCATGGGGGCAAGACTCTGGTGGAACTGGCTCTCCAATCCTTGGAAACCATGGGCAAAAATGTGGACAGCTAAATATGCTAATAACAGACCGCCTGAAGACCTGATCAGGCTCCACCCCGGGGAAGCTGGTTCACTCATCTGGAATACTGCCAAGCAGCACTTTGCTTTCATACAACAACACAGTTTCTGGGAAGTCAGAAATGGGCACACAGCCAGATTCTGGACAGACTCGTGGCAGCAACATCCGCAACTTACTGAAACTCTCGGTCTATCCGACAACAACCGCCCAAACCCATTGGCAGAAATCAAAGTCAATCAGAGCTGGACTCACAATGCCCTCAGTGATTTCAGGCAATGGCAACATCCCACCTCTATTATGCCCAATGCAAATAGCAACACTCAGGATGCCCTCCAACAGGAGCTGCAACGAAGGAAAATTCGATACTCGGAGGAACCTGATGTCCTTCGTTGGGGATACTCGTCAAGAGGGATGTTCACCACAAAGGAAGTCTTCAATCTAATGCATCTGATTCCACTTCCAAAAGACAGGCTTTGGCAATTTGTCTGGGCTCAAGGCACTTGGCCTAAAATTTCCACCTTTCTCTGGCTTCTTAGTCATAAAAGGATCCTTACCTGGGACAACTTGCTCAAGCGTGGATACATAGGCCCATCTCAATGCCCGAATTGCAAACAGGAGGCAGAAACAGCTCAGCACCTCATGTTGACTTGCCATCTAGCCAATCAACTATGGGACAAAATATGCTTCAGAAGTCAACACAGCAAACCAAAAGGGGACATCGTCATGATCATGCGCTTCTGGCCCCAGCGCCCTTACAACAGCCCTCTCTTAAACTTTCTCTGGCAGTTAATCCCTGGCTTCCTATTCTGGACTCTTTGGAAAGAGAGAAACCACAGGATCTTCAAACATCAATCCACTCCCCGGGACATCCTTTGGGACAATTTCAGCAAAAATCTCCAAGAAACTCTTGCTCTGCACCCCTGGCAAGAGGAAGATCTACCCAAACAACCCCAGGAAGCAGCAGTATGGCACAATTGGCATCTAAAGATCGAGGTCACACCAAACACCTCTAAGAAAAAGAAGCCAGACGCCCCAATCCATTGGACCCCTCCTCCTACAGGCATCTACAAAATAAATTTCGACGGTGCTTCGAAAGGAAATCCAGGACCAGCAGGCTTCGGAGGCATTCTTAGAAATTCTGAAGGCAATGCTCTTGCTATATATTATGGCTCGATAGGCTGGGACACCAATAACTCGGCGGAGCTCGAAGGACTCTGGCAAGGACTTCTCCTCTCTCACCTGTACAATCTTACGCCTATCATAGTAGAGGGAGACTCACAGATCCTCATCGCCATAGCTACCCAACTCCTTCAAGGTGCCAGTACTAACAAAGTTTCCACTAGCTGGCGAATGGCTTCTCGCCTCCACAACCTCCGCAGATGGTTGAACCACAATCAGGCCATATCCTTTGTTCACACCAGAAGAGAAGGCAATAAAATTGCGGACCTCCTAGCCAATCTAGGAGTCGACAGCACGGACTCTCTTATCCATGGACCCCTTCATATTATTCATGAAAGGAACACATTACATAACTACATCAAACAGGTGCAAACTGATCAAAATCCACCGGATGCGGTTGTTAATTAGAGTTATGGAGCCCGACGCCCCCGACCATATCCCAAGGCACCTGGCGCGTGGAGGCCACATGGCCACCCACGGCGTAATTAACACAGCATTTAATTTGCAGGCGGATGGCTTTAACTCCCTCTCGCGCCGGCATAACATGTTCATTCTTCCGTCTGGTTCACGCCTCCTTCAACGGTTTGCAGAGCTACGGTGGTCTGCAGAGTTTGCAGTTTCTTTGCGTCTTGGTATGGTTCCTTTAAATGGTGATTTCCCTGCACACTGTGACGAGCCCAGCGCTCGCACAGCCACAGGCAGAAGGTGTTCTCTTTATTAAAATTTAATTAATTGTTATGGAGCGAGATTTTAAACAACGCTTTTGCTCGTGCTTCAAGCAACTCACCGCTCGTCTCAACTTCCCGCTCGCGTCCTGCACCTTGGTCCGGATCCTCATTCCCATTGCCGCCTCCTCTCCGTACTCAACGAAATCCCCCAGACAAACTCTCCATCCCGGGATTTTGCCATGCCTCGACTAGGCCACGATGATCGCCCCCGCAGAGGCGGACTTTGAGGAGGCTCAAAGTAGGGGAACACCCCCTCTTCCGCTTTCTTTCTCTCGATTTCACCTTTTGCCGAGCATGGTAGACCCACCCGATAGCCCCCTCTGCCTCTCCACCTCGCCTCTCTCGCCTTCTAGCAGCTATTCCATACGCCGTACTCACGAGAGGGCGGGAATTGAGGTTTGATGTTGTTTTTAATCGGTAAAATGGACCATTCATACTCACTATTACCCTGATGAGGATGTCACCACAACTCTCCAGCGTGGCCTGATTCAGCTCCTGCCCCTTTCATTCCTCATCCCTCTACTGTTGACCCTCGCCCCACTTCAGCTTCTACGCCTCTTGAGCGCCCTCCTAAACCCGTTGGCTTAGCCAACCCCCCTTCTGGCCCATCTTCGATGCAGGTAAAAGCTGGAGCAGAACAGAATGCTGAAGACCCCAACAGCAGCACTGAAGAGGAGGATCCTGATGAAAAATTCAGCTGCCCAATAGTGGAGGAACTGCCATCTCCTACCCACTCCAACTGAAGCAGCAATGATCAGGCGCAGTATGGTCTTAAAACCTCTCTATTTTGTTAGCGATGCTGGTTATATGCAACATATTACAGCTTCTTGTTTGTTGTTACTAGTAAGTCTAGATTACTGTCACTTGTGCATACCAATTATTACTGATACACCGGTTTCCCTATACCAGGGCGGTGAGATGTTTATTATAGAGCTGGTTTCCCTACATGGGCAGCTCAGTATCACACTTCTGCTTGTTTTTCAAGCCCAGTTTCAGGCTAGCTCAGCTGAACTGGGGCAGTTTTGTACCATTATATTTTCATAAATAGAATTAGACTAACTTGCAAAAAAAAGAAAGCCTCCACCACCACATCTGAGGCAAATTGATTCCTCCTAGCTACCACAGTGCCACCTGTGCCTCAAAGCATTCAAACATAGGCCGAAGTTATTGATCAAGATCGGATATTTTCGTTAGCGCAGCCAGAGAGTTAATTCTGCACATAAACTTAATGAAAAAATATTAGCAGAGTTACTTCAAACATAACAGAGAGCCTCAAAAGTCAAAAAGAGCTCCCACCGAGCTTAAATCTTAATGTAAATTATTTAATAGAGAGGACACCTATGTAAGCTTCTTCATCGAGCCCCCCAAAGGCCGAGAAGCCATTAAGTCTGTATTAATTATCTTTGGAGATCTTTTATCAGATCTCACCTCCTCATTCTTCTATAAATACTACTGGAGAAGATGAGAGAGGGGTTGGTTGAGTTGGTTGCTGAACTTTGAAATGTAATTGAGCTTGAGACTTCTACCTGTAAATAGTGTTCACTGGCTCTTGGAGCTCTACTTGTGATAGATAAGTTAGTCTGGGAAGTGTAGATGATTGCTAAACTAAAGCATTGGACTTAAAGCTGTAACTGGTTTGGAGCATCAATACAAGCTGATTTATGGGATCCTGGTCTATGTCGACGGTGATGTTATTTCTTATTGTAATTTGTTATTTTATTTATGTTTTCACTGTGTTCATCTTCTCTTATAAAGAACATCATGCATAGAGTTAGGAACTACTGTATATCAGTACCCTTCTTTGACTGAAAATATTTATCTAAATGTTTTCTTCCAATTTGTGTTATTGAGGAATGATCTAATTCAGTTCAAGCTTAGGAATGATGGTGTTCCCTCCTCCTACTGTATGAGCTAATTGTTATTCTTAAATGTTATTTTCAGTATATGTTAAGTAGAGATGAACTAAGGAAGATATGGTGTTCTGTCTCAGTTTTTATCCCAAAGATTTATCTAAAAGTTTCTGAATGTGTGTCAAAGTCGGTTAGTTTAGAAGCATCACAGATCTTAGGCCATTCTTTGTTATCTTTCTGTTTGTCTTGAAAGTTACCAAGTAGAGCAGAGCTAGGAGAAGATTAGTGGTGAGCCCGGCCCACTAGTTTCTTCTCCAACAATTTCATTCAAGTTTCCCTTTGTTTTAAAATGTTTTCTATTGAAAGTACATCAAAAGCATGCTAGTTTAGAATTACTTACATGATCTTAGATTAATTTTATGTCTTTATTAAGCGTATGTCAAAAGCAGGCTAGTTTAGAAGTACTTACCTGATCTTAGGCTACTCTTTGTTCTTCATTTGTTTAATTCCCCTTATTTTTTTCTCATTTCATTCCATAAATAAAACTTTAAAGAGATCCTTAGACATAGATTACTTTCCCCATGGACCACTCTTGAACCTTGTTGTTTCAATTAAACCCTATTATGACTCCATAGCCCAGTGGACTAAAACCTACAATTATCTATCTTCTTGGTCAAAGCTCACTCTGATTGCTTGCAACTTATCACCTTTGAGACTCTTTGCATTTAGAACTTTCCACTCAAGTAATAATCATGCTCAACCATCCAAAAACAAAACAAAACCCTTGGCCTTCATAACTAGCCTAACATCATTACCCGAACTTCAAAGACAAATCCAATCTTTGTACATATTGGAGAGATCCCTCTCCGGATTCAGGAGGGCTAGATCCTAGAATCCCAAAGTTGGTTGAAACGATGTTTTTTCTGTAATTGGACTCTGCCAATCTTGCTAATCATGTATCTCACGTAGCAAAACGATCTTTGGTCAAACATCCATCAAACAGATTATAGAGGTGGTCTCTCTTCTCTGCCTTCACTATCCTCGCGCTTAACTCTCTCGAGGTAGAGCTTTCTCACCACTCTAATCTAGTTGGATTGGCCAAGTAATTAGCTTCACGTTTGACACCTGAAGGGCTTTGACATAATCCTCCACTCACATATTCCAAGGCGCTATGACCTAGACTAGTTGGTTTATAATTAATTACAACAACAAAAATTCTAGTTCATTTTAGTTAATTGCTTGATTTTAAATGGTTGTTATTAAGTCACGAGTAGATGGAGAATGCAACTTATGATGTTTTCAACACAAAAGAGAAATCAATAGAAGACCTACTACATAAATATGCAATTTTTTCTTTCAATGAAAATAGATTTATACTTGGGTTCTATGAAGAAACTAATAAACAATAAATACTTCTTTTTTATTTTCAATATCACTCTTCACACACTTCAAAAAACTATCAAAAAGACTAGAATTCTTAATGGTGCAACTAATGCAAAAACTGCTAATGATGAATGCAAACCCACACTTCTCACAATATTAAAATAAGTTTTTCAAGGTTGGTATGATCACTTTGACAAAAAAGAAGATACAAGCCCAAACACAAACTTCTTTGCACAAAAAAATGCCAAAACAATCTTGACATAAAAGAGACAAGCCCAAACAAGGACTCCTCTTGGAACCAAGCAAGCGGACCAAAATGAAAAACTAGAAAATTGCTCCAAAAAGGATGAAAACCATGAAAACTAAACCAAATCAAAAGCAATGGAAAACAAAAATGTTTTTTAGCTTTTCACTTTTTAAGGAAACAAGAAAATTTCATTGAGACAAGCACAAAACTATTAAAGGTTTCAAATCAAGAAATTGAGCCAACAAGCAACTTCTAATTCCACAAGTCAACTATGCCACTTTTGTAACAGGACTCATATAAATTAAAATAAGCCACCAACTCAAGAAACTGATTCAAAATAGTAGCATAAACATCCAGCAAACGAAAAATTCAAGAAACCGACAAAAGGCAACTTCAAGATTCACTGGAAAATCTAATCTCAAGAAACAAGAAAACCAAGAAAGTTAAGAAGGAAAAGAACAAGAAGTAAAGCAATGCACAAGGAAAGCATGATAAAACTGACAAAAACTCATTGTTCTGAAATGTCAGAACAACCAAGAACTTCAAAAAGAAATCCTGGTGCTACAACCACAACTAAAACTTCACCGAAAAGGTAAAGCCCTAGGTTGACTTAGTTTTCACACAAAAAGGAGAGAAACTGATACACAGCAAGGAGAAACACTATCTAGACACCTAATAGGTTCCACAAGCATGACCAACAATAGGCAAGAAACACTTACAGGATGTCAAAATTTATTTTTTCAAATTTTACTGGTCATATGCGGATCCACTATGTAAAAAACACATGTATATGTGTCTATATCTAAAGAAACTCACATATACGTGGGTTTCTTTGGAAAAAAACATAGGTATATGTGATTGTGTACACACGAAGTAACATATAGAAATTGTAACAAAGAAAAAGAATAAACCTAGGCCTGATTGCGAAGATCAAGACTTCTGCCTGGATGGGAAAAGAACCTGCTAGACTGAAAAGGTGGTCAAACTGTCAAGGAACCCAAAATATAGATAAAAGCAACCCAAATTAGGAATTACATGGATGTAATCCCTAACAGAGTCACCAGTTATGTTGCGGGAAAAACTACCCTAAGGTCTGGGTTGAGGGACCTAATAGAGAAGAAGGCATACCATCACAAGAAGCACTCAAATTACAAGTCCTAATGCTTGAACTAGAAAACTGAGGATAGTTGACCTTAACCTTGTGTCCTACGTTTGGGGTCGATCCCGCAAGGTGAAAACCCTATGCTACTCCTCCTGCTTCAAGACTTGCAAATAAATCAAGACAAAGCACACAAACTAGTTGCACATCATATATATCCTAGATGTCAACATGTTAGATCATATAATCTCCTAAAAAATAACATGAAACAGACCATTACAAGATCATTCAACATGTATATTTAGGAATTTACAAGGTAAGTTCCTTAGATCAAACACCAAAGGTCACCACTCACAAACAGCTCACAAATTAGTACACATTTATTTGATGTGGTTAAAACCTTCGAAGAGGGAAACAGTCCACGACCTAAGCCAACGCGACCACTTCAGGGAATTTATTAATATAAAAAACAAAATTTACATAAGTTTCTCTCATAAACGGTTACCGGAAAAATGACCCTCCATGCTCTTTAAATAAAGATCATGGACCATTCGGGTGTTAAGCCACGGATCAAGTGTTGGTAATACTAAGGAGAGAGTGAACCGTCATATCACTACATATCAGGACCGTTGGATTATAAGTTACAAATGTACATAGTAAAGAAACACACTTTACCTAACTCTACACTAGACCAAGTTATACTTAACTATTTCCTATGGGTCGGAATATCCTAACATCCCCCCTTAAGAAAAAATTGAGATAGGATTGAAGTATTTACAAAGGTGACACAAAAGGAGACTATTTCCTTTGTGTCGAAATATCCTAACATCCCCCCTTAAGAACAAATTGGGATAGGATTGAAGGATTTACAAAGGTGAAACAATAGGAGAAGGAAGGAGGCATTAGAGCCTATCCCCCCTTAATGATAACTTTCCTGAACTCCAAGCATAGCTCAAAGTTTGGTAAAATTCACTTTTGTGAGAGCCTTTATGAAGATATCGACAACTTGATCATTGGTTGAACAATACTACACTTCAAGAACACGGTCATGAATGAACTTTCTTATGAAGTGTATATGAAGGTCAATGTGTTTCATATGTTGATGTTGAACTAGATCTTTGCATAGTTGAATGACACTCTGATTATCACACTAAAGTGTAGTTGGATGCTGCTGATGAAGACCAAATTCAGACAAGATCTGATGAAGTCATGTGGCTTCCTTACTGGCTTCAACTACACCATGATACTCTACTTCTGCCAAAGAAAGAGACATGGCACTTTGTTTCTTACAAGACCATGTAATTGGTCCTAAACCAAGAGTGAATACATATCCTACAGTAGACTTTCAATCATTAGAGTCACCAACCCAATCAGAATCAGTGAAATCAATCAACAATGGAGATGTTCCTGCATTGTAATGAATCTCAAACTGAACTGTACCTCGAATATATTGAAGTATTCTTTTAGCTACTTTCCAGTGACTTTCATGAGGTTGGTGCATAAACCGAGCAACAAGACCAACGGCAAAGGAAAGGTCAGGACGGGTATGGGTTAGATACATAATTTTACGAACAAGTTGAAAATATAAGGTAGCATCAACTTCAGGGGTAGTACAAGTGACTGAAAGCTTGACTCCAGACTGAAAGGGAGAAGGGGCTAGCTTACAGTCTTCCATGTGAAAGTGGCATGGAAGATCACAGGCATACTTGGACTGAGAAAGGGTAATACCTTATTTGGATTGCAACACTTGAAGACCAAGGAAATAATTCAAGTGCCCTAAGTCGGTTATTTTAAACTTATTTTTGAGGCCAGACTTCACCTGGTTTATATGGTTGGGATCACTACCAGTAAGGATAATATCATAAACATAAAGAATAAGGATGATGAAGGACTTACCCACTTTCTTGGTATAGACAATGTTATTAGAATGACACCTAGAAAAGCCAGTATCTAAGAGAAATATATCCATTTTGGCATACCAAGCTCGAGGAGCTTGTTTAATACCATAGAGAGACTTCCTAAGGCAACAACGAAGGCTAGAGTCATTTTGGATAAAGCCAGGGGGTTGTCCCATGTATATTTCTTCATGCAAATCTCCACGTAAGAAGGCGAGTTTAACATCCATCTGATGGACTTCCCATATAAAGGATGCAACAAGGGAAAGAACTAGGAAGATATAATTCATTTTGGCAGCAACAAAGAAGGTTTCAGTATAGTCAATGCCTTCAACTTGTGAAAATACTTTAGCAACAAGACGAGCTTTGTTTCTATCCACTTTTCCATCTGGTCCAAACTTTGTTTTGTAAACATTTGCATCTAACAAGTGCTCTTCCCTTTGGAAATGGAACAAGATCCCAAGTATCGTTTACCAATAAGGAATGATATTCTTCATTCATAGCTTCATCCCAATCTGGATGACCTAAAGCTTCTTCAAAGGTGTCTAGATCAGGATTTTTTTGGAACTTGAGCCAATAAGGAAGAGGCTCTTTCGAACTGAGAACATGTACTGCATCGATCTGCAGGGTCACCTGCAAGAGAACCTATTGCATCCCGAGTAGAGCAGAACAATCTTGGAATATGTGGAGATGAAGGAATATCTTCAAGAGGTGGAGGAGGATTGTCATCCTAGCTATCATCATCTAAACTAGAAGGAATGATATAAAAAATAGAAGAGATAGAGAGAGGTGGCACATATGCCGAATCAAGCTCGCAGGCCAAAGGTGGCACACCCGTCAAACTAGGCTCACAGGCTGATATATTTTCATCAAATTTCACATATCTTCTAATGATTATATTTTTGGATTTTGATTGAAGAATTCTATATCCTTTAACATCTTCAGAATATCCAACAAAAATTCATTTTTCACTTAGGTTCTAAGGTTTTATGTTTCACATCTGGAATATGGGCCCAAGCATCATCTCCAAAAACACGAAAGTGACTTACATCTGGTTTGATTGAGCTCCAGGCTTCTTCTGGAGTTATATTTCTTAAAAAATTAGTAGGAGTGCGATTTACTATATAATTTGCACAGTTAATTTCTTCTGCCCAAAAATTGAGACTAAGTCCTTTAGATTGAAGCATACAATTATCAATTTATTTTAAGGTGTGATTCTTCTTTTCAGCTACACCATTTTGTTGTGGAGTATATGGAAAAGTATGTTGCAATTGAATGCCATGCTCAGTGAAAAAGTTGATAAATTTTTTGTTAACATATTCTCCTCCATTGTTTGATCTTAACTTAAGAATTTGATATCAAGATTTTTTCTCAACAAAGGCCTTAAAGGCCAAGAACATGTTAAAGACTTCACTCTTGAGTTTTAAGAGGTATACCCAAGTGTGTCTCGAAAAATCATCAATGAAAGTTAAGAAGTTCTTGCAATCAGAGAAAGAAACAACAGTAAGTGGACCACATAAATCATTGTTTGCAAGTTGCAAAGGGGATGAAGCGTGCCAAGAGGCACGTTTGTCAAAAATATCCCAATGATGTTTTCCGAGTACACATCCGGAGCAAACACCATCTCGGCAAGATACCATATGAAGACCTAACACCATAATTTCTTTACATAGAGTTTGAAGAGAGCAATAGTTTAAGTGACCAAATCGCTCATGCCAAAGTTTGCTCACTTCATCATTATGAGCAAAAAAATGGAGGGAAGGCATGACGACCCAAAGTTGTCAAACTTATACAAACTTGTGGTATCATCAACAATTCCAGTAGCTAAAATATGTCTAGGATCTTTGAGGTCCTTGATTACAACATCATGAGGTGAAAATTATATTGTTTTCCTTTCACCTTAATGAGTTATCTGATAAAAAAATAGAGTTTGTAGGACAAGGTAGGAACACATAATACAATATTAAACTGACCATTATCTAGATGAATGGTTCTATATCCTACAACACTAAGAGATCTATCATCACCAACATAAATATGTTTTGTGTTACAATCATTTAAAGAAGAAAACATGGTTTTATTTTTGGCCATGTGGAAAGAAGCTCCAGAGTCAATGAGCCACTCATGATAATGAGAAGAAGAAGATAAATTTAATGCATAACCAGATATTGATGCTTGACAACCACAAGAAAAAAGTGCCATTCCTGAATGTAATATTCCCAAATAGGGACTGTTAGTAAGGCATGCCTGAAAAACACATTTTTCAAGAATGTATGCTATAGGATTGCAAATCAACCCCTGGATCCCTTAGATCTGATAATCTAAGTCCTAAATCCAAGAGGATATTAGAAACAAATCTCTCTAGGTGAGGTAAGCAGACCTCCCACACCTAGTATGGCTGAAATACACCCCAGAATGGGCCTGAAATGATGTGCAAAGAGTACTACAATAGAAATAACACAGTTTAACTGAATAGTAGTAGGAGGCCAATATGGAGGCTGAATAATTACATATACATCGTTAAAACAGATTTAAAATTTGGCCCACACAATGTACAAGAGAAATATAGAAGACTTTGATGAAGAAACCCTCAAGAGAGGTGCTGCAACACTGTATTACACTGAAAAAAGGCTTGACGACATTATTTTAATGAGTTGTAGCAGCTGTATATTACATCTCAGATCTAGAACAGATCTGTGTGCAAAAGCTTAGATCTATATTAGATCTATACACTAGATTGTCTCTATTTTACATACCCCTTGGGGATTTCAGCAAAACATGAAGCATATGGAGTAGATCTGAGATCTCATGCAGCAGATCTACAGACTCATTCAAAATTTCTGAAGCATATATAGGAGTATTCAGATCATATTTGAATATGACATGGAATATATCAGAAATCCATGGATCACCACAGTGAAAGGCAGATTCCCATCACTAGATATCACTCCTCAAAATTTTCCAAAACTCCCTGCAACTTTCCTCTTGCAGATAACGCAGTTCTGGAAGATAAACTGCGCTATAGACTTGATGGATAGTTTGGCCTGATGCCAAGTTATGGATCTGAAGCTCCAATGATCCAATACACTCTTGCCAAGGGGATAGAAGACTCTCCCACTGAAATTAGGCACTAGATTGACCTAGATCTGAATAGATGTAGCCTCCACTTGTTGCAGCTTTCAAAGACAACCAAACCCTCAACAAGATTTTCGTTTTAGTTGGAAGAAGAAGCTTGGCCTTAAGCCTGATAGTGGACAAGAAATGAAAGACTCCTCCTTGAGCTACTCAATGGAAGAGGTCGGATTCCCGATCAGGAACACCCAAGTGCTAAACAACATTATTCTTTGCTAAACAGCCAAGATAATAAGAAATGTATAAAAACACAAAATCTTCAGAAATAATATGTCTTCAACCTCTTTTGTTGTCCTCCTCTCCCTTTTATAAGATGAAAGTCTAGCAAAATCCTAAACCATCTCAATGATTTAGCTCCTTTCACATGTCATGTAGCCTCCTTCTAAAATTGTGTTGTGCATCTAGGAGGTTCACTGCATCTATACATCACTGTTGATTTGGTCATGGTTGACCCAGTCAAACAGCTCAATCCCTTCCACACATGAGGGTGTTTTATTAGAATAGCCTAGATTTAACCTTGTTCTCATTGGGCATTGATTTATTCACTGTTTTTAGGAGTTTTTATTGTCCTCCTTTACACATTTATTCTTTCAATAAGAAAATGAACAAAATTGTATATTGCCATTAGCTTGGGCTAATTGGGAAAATTACAGTCCTCCCCTCCAAAATGTTGCTTGTCCTTAAGCAACTGATAAGGTGAGTGATACAACTCCTTTCCTCTTCCATTGGTGACACTATTAAGTGATAAGCTTCCTACATGAGCTGAGTGTTCACCAACCCAACCTTCTATGAATTTTTTCTCCAAAGTTCTTATGAGAGGTAATCCCATAAGGAGTTAAGAACTCAAATGAAACAAACATGGTTGAACCAAAACTCTCTCTAAAACAGGTAACATATGGCACATAGAGAGTTCCCATACCATGTGGAACATACATGGCTTCCATCCTCAGTCCATACATCCTCATGAAAAGTACAAGTATATCATCTATGTATGGAAGCAAAACCATGTACATACAAATAGAAGTTTGAGCAGGAGGAGGTGGGTCATAATCCCACACATGATACCAATGTAGTGCATCCCCTACCTACCTCAAATCAAGATATGGTAAGTGATTTTCCCACCACTTAGTTGCTTTCCAAGCCATCTCACTATTGGTGAAGGTGAGAGATATGTTTGGTGCCTTAGGGAAGCACCCATCATGAAATAAAATTCCCTTTTTCACATCAAGGGAGTGGCTAGATTCAGAAATTTTTGTGGCCCATTGTTTGCCATGAGATCTACAAGATATATCACTCCTTCTTGGAGTCATGGCCTGCATAAAAATAGTGAAAGGATGCATAAAAATAGAAAATGAAACATGTCTAACATATGTATGTTCTTCACCCAAATTTTTCCTTATACAAGTGGAGGGGTGTATGATTCTTCCTCCTCCCCCTAGGGTAAGGAGAGATGGATGAAATAACTCTATCATAGAGTCTTATTGCTGCCCCAGCTCCACATACTTCATGGATTCTTGAAAATGCTGATGTATCTCTCCTCCAAAGCCTTCCCATTCAAAGCATCTCATGATGGTGTTGTAGATCTTCCTAGAATAGGTAGGGCTGAAACAGTTTCCTTTGTAGGCCCTTTGTAGGATCCTCTCCTTGAGCTTCAAGGCTCTAGGTAAGAAGACTCTACCATGATGATAGATGAATCGTTCATGGAATAGATAGCCCTCTTTATAAAGCTAGTCATAAAGCATCATACAAGTGTGGAGATCTTTGGAATAATCCACCAACAGCTGGGATTTCCAATATAGATCTACACTCCCCAACAATGATAGCACTAATGATGCATCAATAGAGATGTCTGTCATGTTGCTGATCATTTCTTTGACATATCCTATTCCAAAGGTGTGTGTTGGAAGGACATACCTTCCATTCTCTTCCTACAACAGCACAGAATCAGAAACAAAGGTGGGTGATGATGATGAGAAGAGAATCTCCCTCCTTTTTGAAGTTACCCAGACCTTCTAGCTCTATAGCTCTATCTTCTAATGCTCCCATACCTCCTGGATCTGAACTTGGAGCATCATGTTGTGAGAAATCTTCCACAAAACTAAATCAGGTGGCCTTCCAGGTGGTTTTCCACTAGATAAAAGGGTCCCATGCAGAAATCTCCTAAACATAAGAGATGGGACTGCAGAGTCCTTGCTTCCACTGCACTATTTCAACTTTATTTCATGTGTGTAAGTCTCATGAAATGGGGAGACCACTCTTAGTGATGCAAGAGTGCCTCTGATTGGAGCATTTGCTCCCTTCTCTTCTCCTAGCAAGGGTGGATCGTCTTTTGCTATATCAACTTTGTGATCCCTCCTTTGTTCTGTCCCATTGTCTTTCATTGTGGAAACATGCTGCTCAAGTCCTCCATAAGTAACATTCGTTGGCACTCCTTTCAAATATGCAAGAGCCCCTCTAGTGGAAGCCATTACTTCATCTCCATATCCTAATGAAAATATATCTCCTCCTGCTATCACAACGCTAGAGGATCTTCTCTGCTCTTTCTCTCCCTTCTCCTCATCATTGGAGAATGATTCATCATTAAGAGACCCTTTTCCTTGATCTCTTATTGAATAAGGAACCCTCATGTCTTCTCCTTGAGAAGAGAGACCTTGTTGTAGTGGGGTTTTTGTCTTTGGAAAATCATGCAACAAACCTTCAACCCCCTCAACAATGTTTGGAACTGGAGTTTGCTTTATGGATCCTTCCAACTCATGCAAATATTCAGATTTATTTGGTTTGATTTGTTCTCCCCAAGAAGTCTCAGAATGTCTTAAATCAAATATTTTCACTATTCTCCTAGTGAAATTTGCATAAGAAGAGATATTTACACTTTTCAAGGAAGAAGACTCCAATAGCCACCAGGCATAAGCCTTACCTTGAAGATGTAGCACTGCTAATTTCAAGGCTTCTTCTTCTGAAACTTGATGCAGATGGAAGTATGTGTCAAGCTCTCTTACCCAAGACTTGGCTGAGCCCTTAGGTGATCCATCAAAAGTAGGTAGAGATAATCTACCCAAAATGTGCCGCATGCACCCTCTTCTTCTACTGTGGCTGCTGGATCTTTCCTCTTTAAGTTGACAGAAATATAGAAAACTGAGATTCTCTTTGAATCTCTCTGATTGAGACTCGTATTCTTGGAGATAATCACCAAGAGATTCCTCCTTTAGTGCTCCTTATTTTCCTCCTTTCTTTGACAAGAAAGTAGGCATGCTCCAACGTTGTAGATCTGATTGTGTGGTTGATTGCTCACACACATAGTAAGAAGTATTGGGGCTTTCTTGATGTAACAATATTATTGAGGGAGAGGAATAACTTTGTTTACGAGGTTTTCTAATAACACAATTTCACGGGTTATTAGAAAAGCCAGCTTGGGGGTCTCTATCTCATATTTCACTGTATGGATTCTCTCTTGTAACAATATTATTGAGGGATCTACATATCTTTCCCTCCTCATTCCCTGAATTTCTCTTTTTAGCTCATACATAGCTTGAGAAAGAGTGTTAGAAAACTCTTCTCTTTTTAGCCTTCCAGATAAAGGGATTTCACCCTTGTTTTCTTTGTATTTTATGTAATTAAATTTATTCTTTCTTCTTCTTAGATACCTCTCCTCTTTTTCAGTAAGAGGCTCACCTCCGTCTGAATTCATATTGGCTTTGGCTCTTCAATGAAAGTACAGGTTGTGCCAAGAAAGTTGTTCTGATACCACTGTAATATTCCCAAATAGGGACTGTTAGAAAGGCATGCCTGAAAAATGTATTTTTCAGGAATGTATGCTACAGGATTGCAAACCAACCCCTGTATCCCTTAGATCTAATAATCTAAGTCCTAAATCCAAGAGGAGATTAGAAACAAATCTCTTTAGGTGAGGTAAATAGACCTCCCCCACCTAGTATGGCTGAAATACACCCAGAGTGGGCCTGAAATTATGTGAAAAGAGTACTGCAATAGAAATAACGCATTTTAACTGAATAGTAGTAGGAGGCCAATATGGAGGCTGAATAATTACATATACATCATTAAAACAGATTTACAATGTGGCCCATACAATGTACAAGAGAAATATAGAAGAATTTGATGAAGAAACCCTCAAGAGAGGTGCTGCAACACTTTATTACACTGCAAAAAGGCTTGACAATGTTATTTTAATGCGCTGTAGCAGTTGTATATTACATCTCAGATTTGTGTAAAAAATATTAGATCTATATCATATCTGTACACTAGATTTTCTCTATTTTACATACCCCTTGGGGATTCCAGCAAAACATGAAGCATATGGAGTAGATCTGAGATCTCATGCAGCAGATCTGTAGATTCATTTAGAATTCCTAAAGCATATATAGGAGTATTCAGATCAGATATGAATATGACATGGAATAGATCAGAAATCCATGGATCACCATAGTGAAAGGCAGATTCCCATCACTAGAGATCAATCCTCAAAATTTTCCAAAACTCCCTGCAACTTTCCTCTTGCAAATAATGCAGCCTCGGAAGATAAATTGTGTTGTAGACTTGATGGATAGTTTGGCCTGATGCCAAGGTATGGATCTGAAGCTCCAATGATTCAATACACTCTTGCCAAGGGGATAGAAGACTCTCCCACTAAAAATAGGCACTAGATTAACCTAGATCTAAATAGATCTAGCCTCCACTTGCTGCAACTTGCAATGACAACCAAACCCTCAACAGGACTTGCATTGTAGTTGGAATAAGAAGCTTGGCCTTAAGCCTGATAGTGGACAAGAAATGCAAGACTCCTCCTTGAGCTACTCAATGGAAGAGGTGGGATTCCCGACCAGGAACACCCAAGTGCTAAACAACACTATTCTCTGCTAAACAACCAAGAGAATAAGAAATGTCTAAACAGACAAAATCTTCAAAAATAATATGTCTTCAACCTCTTCTGCTGTCCTCCTCTCCCTTTTATAAGATGAAAGTCTTGCAAAACCCTAAACGATCTCAGTGATTTAGCTCCTTTCACATGTGTAGCCTCCTTCTAAAATTGTGTTGTGCATCTAGGAGGTTCACTGCATCTAGACAGCGTTGTTGATTTGGTCATGGTTGACCCAGTCAAATAGCTCAATCCCTTCCACACATGAGGGTGTTTTATTAGAATAGCCTAGATTTAACCTTGTTCTCATTGGGAATTGATTTATTCACTGTTTTTAGGAGTTTTTATTGTCCTCCTTTACACATTTATTCTTGCAATAAGAAAATGAACAAAATTGTATATTCCCATAAGCTTGGGCTAATTGGGAATATTACACTGAAGTTGAAGTTTAAGAGTTCTCCAAATTGATGTGGTGCTTCTCCATTGTTGTTTCTAAGGCTTCCATCTTCATTAGGGTAATTTTGAGGTCTAAAATGGGCATCCTAAGAAAACTATAAAATAATAGTGGAGATAATAAAATAATATTTGATTACATCATCAATTTTTAAAGGGAAAAAATAAAAAACTACTTTTTCAACTCATATTTTTCAACTTATCTCCCGAATTTTTTACTCAAATTTCAAGCGAGAATAATCGTTGGATGCAAAATTTAACTCCTCATCTAAGAATTACCCATGTTGCATACTTTCGATGGATCCTGCTACACGAAAAATGAGAAATACATGAAAAATTGGATTGCAATCATGTTTTTCATGTATTTCTCAGTTTTCGTGCAGCAGGATCCATCGAAAGTATGCAACATGGGTACTCCTTGGATGAGGAATTAAATTTTTCATCCAACGAGTACTACCACTCGAAATTTGAGTAAAAACGTTTGGAGATAAGATTATTTTATTATTTTTTAATATTTTTACCCTTTTACTTAAAAAATGGTGAATCATCCCCCATGGTTGACATCATCATCTTGAATCCTATTAGTTCTTATAAATTTTATTTTGGTTGTACATTTTTTTTAGGAGGCCCATTTTCGGCCTCAAAATTCCCCTAATGCTTAAAACATTTGGACTCTACATGGCCATCACGATTAAAAAAGTTGCAATGTCTATTTGTTTTCTTCCCTTTGTTTTTATTTTCCTTATCATTTTGGTGAGTTTCTTTTCAGTTGCGGTTGAAATTTCTTAAGACCCTTGTTTGGTTTAGGACCATTCTTTTTAGGATATTGCTTCTTGGGATTCTTTTGATATGGTTGTTGTTGCGTTGTTAAGGCTTTCTTAGAAGAGGTTCAAGTATTGGTAAGACCAACGTGTAAGAGTTTTTCTAGTTCTCTTATCAAAGGATCGCAAAAGGCATCAAAAGAGGGGGACTTGTAGGTTGTTCCTTGAGAAATGAGGGCTTCTCTAGTGGAATGGAAGGTGGACACAAACACAGAGTATGCAGGTCCAAGCTTAGCAAGAATGGAATAGATAAGGCTACCATCTTCCTTTTTGACCTTACAACCTTCTAAAAGAAGTCTAAGGTTCTTGAATTTGGACAAAAACTCTTCAATAGAGGAGAAATTATTGGGGTCCAAAGTAAGCAACTCATTTTCAAGCTGGTGGGCTCTAATTTCATTTTGAATGCCAAAAAGAGTATTTAGCTTTTTCATAACTGCATCAAAGGTGTTAATTTCTTGGATATAAAATCGAAGATCTTGAGCAATGGACATTCCTATCAACCCTCATACTTGATCTTGTTTATTTTCCTATTTAGCGGCTTTATCTCCATCGGTAGGTTTAGTTTCTTGTCCTGAGGCTATTCTATAAAGCCCTTTACTTCTAAGTAAATCTATCATGTAGGATAGCCATTGGAAATAATTGGTGTTGTTAAGAATAACCAGGCATGCAATTTCCATTTTTTTTTAAACTGAAGCTGAAAAAGCTAAAACTAACTTCACCAATGGAAAGATCTCGAAAAATTAGGCTAGTTAAAAAAAAACGGCTCGAAAAACAGCTTTCGGATGAAGAAGTTATGTCTTTTTGAAAAAAATGTGTTGTAGATGCCAAATAATTACATGAAAAGTTGAAAGTTGATGATAAAGTTCTACTTTTAAGAAAAATCCCCCCCTTTTCAAACTTAATACAATAACCTCAATTTTAAAAAAAACTACTTTATGTGACCCACTTTTATAAATAAGTGAGAGTCACTTTTACAATGTTACTTTTACATATGCTTTTGAAATAAAACCCTCTTTTTAAAACCGACAACTTGCCAAAGGGCTTTATAAGTAAAAGTAACTGAACAAAAAACTTTTTACAAAAAGAAGCTTGAGAGAGAGACTTGAACCCAAGACCTCTATTCTCATAAACTAACTTTACAAATATTGGTTAGTAAAGCTGGTTATAGGTTTGTTTGAAAGGAGGAATAGTTTTTATTTTTTCTCTTGATGTACATGCTTTTCTTACTTGAAAAGAACGCAAAAATCCGTTCACAAAAAAATCAAATGCAAGCCTTACAATGAGAAAGTTAGATTTTGATTAGCACCCACTTTCAACTATCATTTTCCCATTATTTCTGATTTCCCAAGATCGCTCAAAGATGCGAGGAAAGAGCATACATACTTGACAAAATAAAATCTAAATCTTCTATTTTGATTTGTTTGATATACTTTGCTTGTTGGGTATGTGTTATATTCTGTCCATGACTAGTCACGCGTGAGGGACTGATAGCTCCCCTTGTATGTTGCGCCGAGCACAACATGGGGGTCACAAGGGGGGTGGTAGCCCCCCTTGTTCAGGGTCCGAGGTAGCGCCCCGGGAAAAAATTTTGGACCCTATTTTTTGGTGGGTGGACCCGCTCATGGTTTTGTGCATAGGTTTGCACATGGTTTTGGGCTACGATGGTTTTCGACCCCTGGTATTTTGTAGATCCGATCAAGGGAAATACGGTTATGTTCTAATCCAGGGTTAATGGATTGGGGTTTATGTATGCTTCGGCATGTATATATATGTGTTGTAACACTAAAAGGAATATAATGAAAAATCAAGCTGGTCGTCCCGATTTGGGATCGAGGGGAAAATCTCTCTCTCTCTCTCTCTCTCTCTATATATATATATATATATATATATATATATATATATATATATATATATATATATATATATATATATGTTTTATGTTTTGTGCTCTCGCTATTTTTTTATTTTTAAATTTTTTAAGATTTGTTTATGAGATAATTTGTACGGGGAGGTTAAAAAAAACCTACACACACGACACGGAGCAAAGAGCATACACAAAGAAGAGGGTATAGATCCGGCAAAATAAAAATAAAAAATTATAAACCGAAATAAACAGAGTGAACCAAAATAAACAGAAGGACTAATAAATATAACTGCAAAAAAGATACTTTATACCTCCAGATCTAAAATGACATAACTTGGGCAATCGAAAACCTTTTCGCATGAAACAAAAGGGGTTTCTCACTGTAACAGACACTCCGGACACAACAGAGCAGTTCTCCCGACCCGAAAGTGGTCAGAAATAGTAGATCTGGAAAACGGCAATCGCATGCAATGAAACCGGCTTCGGATTTGGATCAACAACGGATGCGGCCCTCAAAATGGATCTTGTTAGCCCCCTAATTTGTTCTCTTTTTACTACTTTTCCCTTCCTAAATCATAACTGCTTACCCTTGTTTCACCTCCTTTATGCACCCTCATCCTGCACCAGTCCAAGCATGGTGACATATTTTGCACAAACCTTTATTCTTCATATTTTAATTCGATTTAGCATTTATTTAATATTTATTATATGATTTCTTACTTTTGAATTATTCTTTGTAACTTATCGATATCTCCAATGTTGTTTGGTGGTTAGAATGCTTATCGTGATTGATGATCCTAGTGCAGGATCAGATCCTGTACCATGAGAAGCACAATAGATCTTCATGGCGGATCCAAACCCTCTCGATCACTGCCTTGACTCAAGCAATTTCCGCCACGACAGCACATAACTCGAAGGCATCCAAAGATTAGATCTGTGAAGTGTGGAAGCTGAAGGCCAGTTTTGCAAAACCGTTTTATTTTGAAGACCAGAAAATCTAAATTCTGCATTTTCTTATAAAATGGTTGAACAATCTGTTTCGGCCTTCGGCCAACAGATCTATATAATGTAATTTGTAAATATGACTTGGTAGAGAAAGTTTTAAGAGAATAGAGAAGAACAGAGAGGAGATAACAGGTTATTTTATTATCACCCAAATCTAGGCTGAACATGTATTCACGGATGTATATGCCTCAATGATCTAATAAAAAGGAATTTCGCCTCAGTTTCATGAATCATGTTTTTATGGTTTGATGATTAATTAAACTAAGTGCTGAGTAGAATTTTCGCTTAAGAGGGAAATGCGCTGGTTGGCTAGGGCCCAGCCAACCCAGTACGTTTACCCCATTCTCTTCTTTCTGTAATTTCTATTTTATTGTCAAAGTCTGATTTAGCTTCTAGCACATAAATTCCTGTCTGTGTGAAACTGATCCATTGCGTGGAGCAAATAGAATTTATTTTCCTGCAATTTATTTTCTTGCAAGTTATTCTCCTGTAATTTATCTTTCTGCAGGTTACTTTCCTGCACTGATTTTGGATTGGCTTTCTCTACCTGGTCCAAGTAGGAGAAATAATCCTGCACCAGTGCACGTTGGCGTGACATTTATTTTCTACATTTTTGGTTGATTCGCTTTTCTGCGTGGTCCAAGCGGGAAACATACACCTGCACTAGCACACATTAGTGTGTTATAGCAAGTATTTATTTACTTTCCACAACTGTCTTTCATTTAATGATTATGACAGGATAGATGTTTATGTTTCTTTATTTTTTCACTTCTTTAAATTAAGAAACATTTAATTTTCATATATGCAATCTGGTTTTACAGCAAAGTAGCACTTGTGACAATTAAACAATCATTTCAAGAATCGAAAGCTAAGTGCAAGAAGCTCTGATTTGGTGCAAGAACTAGTTTCTTGTCATAGGATCTGAGTGCTCTAAACCTTGAACAATTCGAGCCCTTGCATGAAATAGAAAAAACTTTAGTAAAGACATAGTTTATACCTTCTACATAAAACTCTGATCCTGCACTAGTGCGGGATAGATTAATGCAAGAAGGAAATCTCTAAGGAAGCAGATTTAAGGGCCCATTTAACAAGAATGCTAAAGTGCCTCTGTAGAAGAGAAACACACTCTTAATAGTCAAGCATAATCAGCTAGAGTGATTGCCTTTTTGTCTTTTATCTCCTTTTTGCAAATGCATTCTTTCTTGTTTCAGTCTTAGATTACTTTGATGACTCAAGTTATATTTTTCTCATCTTGATTTCATTCTACAATATTTCCTTCAAAGAAAGTAGGGATTTATATCAGAGAGATTTGTACCATCTCTGGCATTCCCTGTGCTTTTTCTTTAAGTTTAGGAATTCCCCGGTTTGACAATTAAGTGTTGAGGAGTTTTCTCAAGTGTAATTCCTGCACCCAACATTTTGGCGTCGTTCCTGGGGAGGCAATTTGATTTGGTAAGAATTTTCTGATTAGACAATAGAGGTAATTTTTTTTCCCTTATTTTTGTAGCATTGTTTGGGAAAGTTTTTGAAGGAATTTTACTAGTGTTAATTGATTTCTGACGACATTTTTTAGAAGTTATCTGTTATTTTTCTTTTCTTTTCTCTATTTTTGAAATGAATGCCTAGGAAAGGTAAGAGTTTGAAGCCCACTAAGGGCCAAATTTTTTTTTCTCATATTGGGTCTCCTTCTGTAAACAGGAAGCCCAATCCAATTCAAACCCATCACGCAGGAACAATCCACCTGAATTCTGGTAATAACAGCTCAGGTGTGGATCAGCCTGTGGAGAGAGGTATAAGTAAGAAGGGAACAATGGTGGACCAAGAAGATAATTTGGAAGGGACTGGTGATAACCAGGTAAGTGAAGGGTAATCCATTTTTGTGTTTCCAATTGTGGATCGTGATACTGTATCACAGATGAAGAATATTCCACCATCAACTCTCCCTCATTTCCATGGTAAAGTTCATGAAGATCTCGACTCTTTTCTATTTGAGTTTGATATTCTGTGTAGAAGTTATGATTATGCAACTGAGGCTCAGAATTTAAGATTCTTTCCTATTACCCTTAAATAATCAGCTCTTCGCTGGTTTATGGGGTTAGGAGGAAACACCATAACTTCTTGGGATCAGATGAAGAGAGTCTTTTTGTCTAAATATCAAGAATATTGCAAAACTCAAGACATGCAGGATGAAATTTTTACAATCATACAAGATGATGATGAAATGCTTGAAGATTATTTGGAAAGATTTCTGTATATTTTACAAAGGTAAAAACTTAAGCTTGATCTCAACACTATTAGAACCTTTTTCTTAAGAGGACTTACTGATAATTCTAGGAACAATTTGAATCTGTTAGGACAAGGTGATATTTCTCAACAAACTTTTGATCAAATTTGTCAATTATACCAGAAATTTTCAAGAAATCAATATAGATCTGGTAGAGGAACTCGAAACAAAATTAGAAAAACTAAATATACCGATGCTATGATTATTGGATTGGAAAATAAAATGGAAAACATGAAGATTGATATAATGAACACTATTACCAAACAGTTAGGCTCCTTAAAATTTCAGCAGAAACTCATGAAGGAATAAGAGTCATTATGTATTTTCTATCCTAAATGTAGAGACAAGCATCCCCCCTAAAGAGTGTCCTCTTAATTTGAAAGAAAATAACACGTGTGCTATCTGTGTAGAAGACCATATCACAGAAAAATGCCCCTCTATACCAGAACTTAAAGCTGTATAAACAGGGGGGAAACCTGAAGCTGAATACTTGAATTTTATGGGACTAAGAAGGAATTGGCCTTAGGTAGGTACAGGTATGGCTCCTGAATTTCCTCCACACTATTTTGGTTATAATTCACATGCATATTATTATCCTAACTCTCATCAGCAGTGGCAGTATGGGAGTCAATATTAGCATGGGAAACCTTCTCAACCATGGAAACAAGTTTGGAAAGGGCCAACTCATTTTCCATATTCCTACCAGCCACCTATGCAATCATACCCATCTACACATGCACCTTATTCAATGCCTCAACTTCTGAGTCAGTCCACTCCACCATTGCCTTTACCTCCACCTTTTTGACCTCCTCAATTTCCTGCTCAACGTATGCCCAATCCTAATAATAATAAAGAAGTGCAAATGATCCATATAAAAAAACCCACCTTTACCATTCGAATACCAATCTATTCCATTTGGGGTTCATGATATTCAATTAAGATTGGGAAGGATTGTAACATCAGAAAAGCAGAAGCAACCTATGGTGATTGTTGAAGAGAAAGGAGAAGAGGAAACTCTTAACCATTCTTCGAAAGTTGTCACTAAGTGGCCCTTACCCTCTGAATCCTTGCCATCCTCTTCCAACCAGCCTCGCTTCCCAGAGAGGCTAGTAATGGAAACGAGTGAGCCTATTTCTGAGACTAGTTTGGCATCTGAGCTTTAGAATATTTTCATTAAGACACATTTGCTTCAAGCCATCAAAGAGATCCCTATTTGTACCAAGATTATTAAGGAACTCTGTCTCAAGAAACCCAAGAGGAAGAGATTGGAACCCCGAACCATTCAATTTTTTGGTAGGGCAGTAGAGTTGATGACGGGATGTGTGTCTGTGGAAAAATATACTGATCTCGGAAACCCTGTTGTCACAGTACAGATTGGTAATGTCCTTGTCTCTAATGTTCTTATAGACCTGGGGGAAGCCATTAATGTCATGACTAAGAAAACCATGGATCAACTTCGGTTATCTCATATTCGCCCTACTCCCAATGTACTTGAATTAGCAGACATATCTAAAATTAAGCTAGAAGGAGTATTGGACGATGTGATCATCTCATTAGATTCTTGGGAATATCCTGATGATTTCATTGTGCTTGAGCCAAAGAACCCAGTAGGAGGACATCCCTTGATCTTGGGTCGACCATGGCTTGCTACGGCTGATTCATATATTGGATGTCGTTCCAGTGATATGTATATCTCACATGGAGATTCTAGGAAGAAAGTTACCTTATACCCCCCTGCCAGATCCATTCAGGACCTTCGAGATACCTTATGGTTGGATCAAAGAAGTGATGAGGAGACTCAATCTATTTCCCTTATTCATCATTATTCTGGGTCTTCACAAGAAGATGAGATTCAATATTTCCTGAATAATCTAGACATTATGCCTAATTATGAGCCTTTGAGCCAAATTTTCAGCCTAGATTTTCAAGAAAATCATGATTCTCATTCTTCTGTGCCACTACATTTGACCACTCCCTTAAGTACTCCCGAGCCTGATACTGCTCTTGTTGAGATTATCCCTAGTAAATCCTTGCACATTAGTTTAGATTTGGACTCATCTCAGCAAGAGCAACTTGTGAATTTGTTGCAAAACCATCTTAGTGCCTTTGCTGGGGGTTACGAAGATATGAAAGGTATCCCTCCTGAAACTTGTACACATAAAAACTATATTTAGCAAGGAACCTGACCTGTCCGACAACCTCAAAGGTGAATGAATCCATCTCTAAGAGACATTGTGAAAGAAGAAGTACAAAAAGTCTTAGATGTTGGTTTTATTTATCCTATCTCCGACAGTCATTGGGTCTCTCCATTAGTACTAGTACCTAAGGAATATGGAAGATGGCTTATTTGTATTGATTATCGTGAATTGAATAAATCCACTCTTAAAGATTACTTCCCTCTCCCTTTCATTTATCAGGTGCTTGATACCCTTTAAGGAAAGAAATATTTCTCCTTTTTGGATGGATTTAGTGGTTATAATTGGATACAGATTGCACCCGAGGATCAGGATAAAACTACTTTTACATGTCCATGGGGGGAATTTTCTTACAAAGTGCTTCCCTTTGGTTTATGTAATGCCCTGGCTACCTTTCAAAGGGCAGTCCTGGATATATTTGCTGATCTAGAATTTGTAGAAATTTGTATGGATGACTTTTCTGTGTTTGGTGATTCTTTTCAGGAAGCTCTTAAAAATTTGGAGAAAGTACTTCTTCATTTTCAGGAAGCCCATATCGCTTTGAGTGATAAGAAATGTAGAATAATGTGCAGAGCAAGAGTGGTGCTTGGCCATTTTATTTCTGACAAAGGTATCTAGGTTGATCCAGCAAAGATTGAAATAATTTTGAATCTTCCTACACCCAAAACTCAAAGGGAGATAAGAGGTTTTTTAGGACATGTTGGTTACTATAGAAGATTCATTGAAAATTTTTCAAAGATAGCTGCTCCTCTTTTCCAAATTATAGCTAAGGATAGTGAATTTTCTTGGTCCACGGCTTGCCAACAGTCTTTTGAAACATTGAAGGAAAAGTTGGTACATGCACCATTTTTGCGAGGTCGAAAATGGTCCCTGCCTTTTCACATTTCCTCGGATGCTTCAGATTTGGCTATTGGCATAGCTTTAGGATAAGAGGAAAATAAGCAATCCTGTGTCATTTATTATATTAGTAAAAATTTTTCTTCCACTGAATTGAATTATACACTTATAGAGAAGGAGTTTTTAGCTGTGATTTTTGCAATTAATAAGTTCATAAACTATATTATATGATATGAAGTATTTGTACATACTGATCATTCTGTGATTAAATATTTGATGAACAAACCATTGAAAACTGGTAGAGTGACTAGGTGGTTACTATTATTACAGTAGTTTAATGTTACTATTGTAGATAGACCAAGGAAATCTAAGTTGTAGCAGATTTTCTTTCTAGATTAGATAATCCTGGTGAAGTAACTCCTGTTAATGATGATTTTCCAGATGAAAATATTTTTTCTATGTGATTTGTTGACATTACTAATTACTTGGTTACTGGAAAAACACCACCTCACTTATCCACTCGTGAGAAGCAGAATATTATTTAGAAAAGTGTTGCATATTCCTGGATTCAAGGAGACCTCTTTTACATTGGTCCAGATCTGATTATACGTAGATGTGTAAGAGAGGAGGAAGTGTTTGACACATTGAAATCTACTCATGATGAACCATGTGGAGGCCACTTCGCTGATAAGCGGACTGCATATAAAGTATTATGTGCTGGTTACTTTTGGCCTTCCTTGTTTAAGGATGCCAAGCAGTATGTCAGGCGATGTGATAGCTGTCAACGAATGGGCCAGCCTAATCAAACCAATGAAATGCTTTTATGCTCCCAAGTTATGATTGAGCCTTTCGAAAAATGGGCTATTGATTTTATAGGGCCAATAAATCCAACATCTTTAAGTAAAAGGAATATTTTGGTTTGTACATATTTCGTTACAAAATGGGTAGAAGCTAAAGCTGTTTCTTTTGCTACAGAAAAAGTAGTTGTTGATTTTCTTTTTTTTGAAATCTTTACTAGATTTGGTGTGCTAGAGAAATTGTTTCTGAAAATGGTCTGCAGTTTATTTCTAATCTGCTATAGGGTGTGATGGAGCAATACAAGATCCGGCACAGGAAATCCACGCCGTATCACCCGAAAGAAAATGGCAAGGTGGAATCTACAAACAAAGTGATCAAGTCCATTCTTACAAAGATAGTTAATATGCATCGAAAAGACTGGGCTGAAAGATTACTAGAAAATTTGTGGGCATACAGAACCACTTGGAGAAATAGCACGGGACATACACCATATGAGCTGGTATATGGCAAACAGGTTTTGTTACCGATTGAGTTCCAGATCAAAACCTTCAGAACTGCAGTTCATTTAGGATTAGATCTATCCAAGGTACAACAATAGCGTCTTCTTCAATTAAATGAGTTAGATGAATTTCTTAAAGATGTTGTTCAGCAGAATATCCTAATTCAGTAGCAACGAAAAAGGTGGCATGACAAGATTATTCAGAAAAAGCAATTCCAACCAGGTGATTGGGTACTCCTCTATGATTCTAGATTTAAAATTTTTAAAGGAAAATTCCATACACGTTGGATGGGACCTTATGAAGTGATTCCAGTATTCGAGAATGGAGCAGTAGAATTCAAAACTATTGATGGACACGATTCAGTATTCTTGGTAAATGGGCATAGATTAAACAATTATTTTCAGCCGCTTGCCAAGAAAGATTTTACATAGCAAGTTCAATAGCAATTTGGGATGGTAGTGGTAAACAGTAGAACCAAAATTTTGAAAACATGAACTCTTCTTCTTCTCAAGAAAGAAAATAAATTTAATAAAAATAAAAAAAGTAAAGAAAAAATAATTTCCTGTAATTGTGAAAATCAGCTCGCTGACATGATTGCAGAAGGGTCAACCTGAAAACCACCTTGCTGGCGGGAAGATCAAAAATTTCTAATAAAAAGAGAATGTTTCTTGATCTTTAGATATGCTAGTAACCATCGAAGTAAAATCAGGTTTAGCAGAGCCAACCTTTATACAATTTGAGTAATTAGCATGGATATTTTTATTTTCAAGTAACGCTTAATTCTCACTGCAATTATTTTTTCTTGCACCAGTGCAGGCAGACCTTCCAGAAAATTTTCTGCCTTTCTTCATATCCCATTTTGTAACTATCCCCCAATTTTCTTCTTGGAATCCCAGTATAATTTACCTTCCCATATTCTTCTAAATTTACCCTATCCGCTTCGTAAAAATCCCACTTGCCCCTTAATTTTTTTCCCTATCCCACTTCTGTTTATTCCCTCTATGGTACTATTCCTAGAATCCCTGTAGTAAAATTCCTTCCCATTCTAAAAATTCCCCGTTCCCACTTCTTTTTTCCCTCATGAATTTATTGTAGAATCTTATACACAGAGAAAAAGGATATGCTCTGAAACATCAAGAAATGGCGAAGCAAAATTCCCAAATTGAGGAAACTATCAGAAGGTCAGCCTATATTTTATTTAAATTCTTTGTTTTTTTAAATATTATGCTTGTACCAGTGCAAGCATGTTGTCCTATATAAAAATTTAAACAGATACTGGCAGAATAGATTAGTCAAGTGGTGTAAGCATAACCGTGCAAACATGCACCTCATCCGAATCATAATATTTCTTCTTTTCAAAATCATATGCCATAGGAAAAGTGGTCATCATAGAAGTTATAAGAAATTCTTTCATTTAGTAATAAGTACCTATGCTATCATATCAACTAGGAGAAATATTTTTAAAGTACATTTTTTTTTTAAGAGTTAAGAATCATAATTATTTTTTATGAATGCTAAATATTTTTTTGAATTATGAAGGAACGTGAAAATATTTAACCGTTGCTTAGACATATCTACTCCACATTCCGCCATAACCTTAATGTCCTCTCACTCATATCATTCCCTTGCCTAGCTGTTAAAACCGCTGCCACCAGTACCAATTCGGCATGATTCAAAGATGCCACGCGGCTAAGGCTAGTTCGGTGGAAGGAATTAGTGATGAGACAGAAGAGACGGGAGGTGGTTGGATCCCTATTTATAAAAAGCTCAATTTTCCAGTGTTGCATGCAGCTTTTGTTGGCTTGTTCATAACTGTTAGCAGCAATGCCACCTGTTCGTTGTGAACCATCATCCCCCAGTGAGGTAGATCAGACCGCCGAGTTTCGCAATAGTCTTGCACTATTGTGAGACTCAGGTTTTCTTATGTTCCTGCAGAAATTTAACGGGCACAATAGGGAGGTGGTCCTACAGTTCGCACAAAGTTTTAAGAACGGCCATGTAAATATTGGGCCCCTGAGATTTAAATTCAAGGAGAAATCAATAGCTGTAGTGATGGGCTTACAGAACACTGGTGTGCAGTAATTTAAAAATTATAAGATCGAGAGGAAGCGCTGGAAGTGTTTCGTTATTGATAATGACATGAACGTAAACTGGAAGAAAGGAGTTCCGCGTAGTGCCCTGCTAGGACAATGGCAGGACCTCATTTTTATTCTTTAGAAATTCATGACTTGTTAGGGGAGGTACTCCCTCACCTTTGTGTATCATTTTAGGATGTTGCAACATTTTGAGCCCGGCCGGCACGTCTGATGGAGGATGGATTTCACTTACTTTTTTGCTTAAGAGTTTAGAGAAGCTGGACAAGGGTGTATGAGGAGCACGGTCAGACCAGATCGATAAGAAATTGTATCACCATGGCCTAATCAAGGTCTTGGTCCATAAACAGTTAAAGAATAAAATTTTGACCTAGGAGACTCTATTGGAACAGCTAAAGGAAATGGAGAACCCCACCAGTACGAGTAAAGGACAGAGTAAGAGTGCGAAGAAAAGTCCTTCCTGCACCAGTGCAGGAAGGAAACGAACCGGGAAATCAGCAAAAAAAACGGTCCCATCTCTAAAGAAACAGAAGACAGTGGGTACACCTGTCGAAGAAACTCCTCCAATGCCCCCAGCACATGAACAGACCACTGAGGAAGACGATTTTCTGTCAGTCCTTGTGGACGCAACAAAATCTGTCGAGGTTGAAGACGATATATTGTTGGTCGATTTCCTTAAACAAAGTTGAAAAAAGGATGATGAACCTGATGCGGGTGTAGAACCACAGTCTCCACAAGACATTGAGTCCCCTCCTGCACTAGTGCAAGATGAACCAGAACTAGAAGAGACGGCACAGGAACCGGAACAGTCAACACAGAATAAGGAAGAGTCGGTACATGAAAATGAAGAACTGGCACAAGAAGAAAAAGAACTAGCACAGGAAGAAGAAGAACCGGAAGAGTTAGAAGACAAAGAAGAACTGGAAGAAATAGAAGGAGAAGAAGAAGAACTTGAAGAGCTAGAGGATGAAGAAGAGCCTGAAGAAGTGGAAATAGAAGAAGAAGAAGAGCCAGAAGATCAAGAAGAAGACGAAGAGCCAGAAGAGTTAGAAGAAGAAAAAGAATAGGAAAAATAAGAAGTGTTTATTGAAACTCCAAGAGATACTGAGGTCCCTGAAGAAAATGCAACCCCTGTTGAGATAGAGAAAGAATAAGATTCGGTAGCTTCTGCTACTTGGATACTTGAGCTCGAGCTTCAAGTATAGAATTTAGAGCAACTCGTAGCCAAAACACAGGAAGAAAAATGAACAAAATAAGGAAGAGTTCACAGGGAGATCCAAAAGAAGAAAGGAGAAGTCAGGGTATGGAAGTAACGTGCTTCATATTGTTTTAGAAGGCTTAAAAAGGTGACGAAGAAATTGAAGAGCAGCAAAAAGATAAAGTCTGAAACACTGCATACTAATGATAGTATGTTGGAGCAGGAGTGAGCTGGAACGCTCAAAATTTTGAAGTTTTTGCAGAGGTAAAGAGTTTTCTGAGGACACACAACAGCTTAGGGATGGGAGGATGTTAGCCCCCTAATTTGTTCTCTTTTTACTACTTTTCCCTTCATAAATCATAACCATTTACCACTGTTTCACCTCCTTTATGCACCCTCATCCTGCACCAGTCCAAGCATGGTGACATATTTTGTACAAACCTTTATTCTTCATATTTTAATTTGATTTAGAATTTATTAAATATTTAATACATGATTTCTTACTTTTAAATTATTCTTTGTAATTTATCGATATCTCTAATGTTGCTTGGTGGTTAGAATACTTATCATGATTGCTGATCCTAGTGCATGATTGGATCCTGTACCGTGACCAGCACAACATTTCTTCATGGCAGATCCGAATCCTCTCGATCACCGCCTTGACTCAAGCAGTTTCCGCCACGACAACATGAATCCAAAGGCAGCAAAAGATTAGATTCGTGAAGGGAGGAAGCCAAAGATTGGTTACAGCCAGTTTTGTAAAACCATTTCATTTTGAAGACCGAACAATCTAAATTCTGCATTTTGTTATGTAACAGATGAACGATCTGTTTCAGCCTTCGGCCAAAAAATCTATATAATGTAATTTGTAAATAGGACTTGGTAGCGAAAGTTTTTGGAGAATAGAGAAGAACATAGAGGCGATAGCAGGTTATTTTGTTATCGCCCAAATCTAGGCTGAACGTGTATTCACACATGTATTTGCCTCAATGATCTAATAAAAAGGGATTTCGCCTCGGTTTCATGAATTATGTTTTTTATGGTTTGGCTGATTAATTAAATCAAGTGCTGAGTAGCATATTCGTTTAAAAAGGGAAACGTGCTAACAACACATTTACCCCATTCTCTTGTTTCTATAAATTTATGTTTTGTTGTCAATGTGTGATTTAGCTTTTAGCGCATAAATTCTTGTCTGTGTGAAACAGATCCGTTGCGTGAAGCAAATAGAAATTATTTTCATGCAATTTACTTTCCTGCACTGATTTCGGATTGGCTTTCACCACCTGGTCCAAGCAGGAGAAATCATCCTGCACCAATGCCACATTTCTTTTATGTAGTTTTGGTTGATTGGCTTTCTTGCCTGGTCCACACAGGAAACACACACCTGCACCAGCGCACGTTGGTGTGTTACAGCAAGTCTTTATTTACTTTCCGCAACTTTATTTCATTGAATGATTATGACAGGATAGATGTTTATGTTTCTTTATTTCTACCCTTCGTTAAATTCAGAAACATTTAATTTTCATATATGCAATCTGGTTTTACAGCAAACTAACACTCGCGACAATTAAACAATCATTTCAAGAATCAAAAGCTAAGTGTAGGAAGCTCTGATTTGGTATAAGAACTAGTTTCTTGTCATAAGATCTTAGTGCTCTGAACCTTGAACAGTTCGAGCCCTTGCATGAGGTAGAAAAACCTTCAGTAAAGACACAGTTTATACTTTCTACATAAAACTCTAATCCTGCACTAGTGCAGGACAGATTAATGCAAGAAAGAAATCTCTAAGGAAGCAGATTTAAGGGCCCATCTAACGAGACTGCTAAAGTGCCTCTGCTGAAGAGAAACACACTCTTAATAGTTAAGCATAATCAGTTAGAGTGATTTCCTTTTTATCTTTCATCTCCTTTTCGCAAATGCATTCTTTCTTGTTTTAGTCTTAGATTACTTTGATGACTCAAGATATCTTTTTCTTGTCTTGATTTAATTCTACAATATTTCCTTCAAAGAAAGTAGGGATTTATATCAGAGATATTCATACCATCTTTGGCATTTCCTGTGCTTTGTCTCTAAGTTTACGAATCCCCCGGGTTGACAATTAAGTGTTGAGGAGTTTGCTTAAGTGTAATTCCTGCACCCAACAATATATATATATATATATATATATATATATATATATATATATATATATACATATATATATTAACAAAATTACTACACTAATATATGAAATAATATATTAAATCTGTAACAAGCCTCATATCGTCACCATTCTGACATTTTGTAAATGGTTTTTTCATATTGTCGCTATTCCAACGATATCAATAGCCTATGTCGCGCTTCTAACATTTTCTATTCATCTCGTTATTCCGACATTTTGTGAACGGTCTTTGTGAATGTGTCAGGGCACCCTAGGAAACGTGCTCGAGCGGTTCGGGTCATGTGAGGGCGCCCAGGGAAGCGAGTTCAGGCGGGTCAAGTCCGGTCGGGTCATGTTGTGTGAGGGCGCCCAAGGAAACCCTTGAGTCTATCATATTTTGATTTTTGTTGTAATAAATTGACGTTTTTTATACAGCCTCCCTCACACGATCTGACTTGAACTTGTTTCCTATCGTGCCCTCACACGGCACGACCCGACCCACCCAAAAGAAGGCACGACGGAGATCAAAACAGAAAACGGATCGCACAAACGTGTAGTACAAGGTACATGGGAAGTCACAACTTAGCATTTTTTATACGACCACCCTCACATGACCCACCCCACCCGAACGCGTTTCCTTAGGCACCCTCAAACGACCCAGAATGACCCGACCTACCCGAACGCATTTCCCTGGGCGCCCTCACACAACCTGACCCGACCCTCCCTGACCCACGACAAACTTGTTTCCTTATGCGCCCTCACATGACCCGATCCAAACTGACCCGGCCTGACCCGAACCGACCTAGCTCGATCAAACACGTTTCCTTGGGCACCCTCACATGACCTGACCTGACCCGACCCACCCGAACGCGTTTCCTCGGGTGCCCTCACACGACACAACCTTAGCAAATCTAACCGAATGCATTTTCCGAGGTGCCCTCACACGACTCGACCCGACCCGACCCGACCCACTCGAACGCGTTTCCTTGGGCGCCCTCACACGACACAACCCGACCCGCCCAAACATGTTTCCTTGGGCACCCTCACATGACCCAACATGACCCAACTCGGATGCGTTCCTTGGGTGCCCTCACACAACTTGACCCAACCTGACACTGCGACCTAACACAGCCCCACCCAACTCGACTGGACCCGCCTGGAAAAAGGCAATCGGGATGTGAAGCTTTCAAAAAGGCTAAATGGATGACATGCATGAACATAGGAGAGGGTAATATAAAGTTCGAGAAGAAGGCTAGAGAGGGAGAGCTATTGAAGGTAGAGAATGGATAGAAGGCCAAATCATTAAGGTAAAGAGGCCTTCACTGAGAAGCTGAATCACAAAATTTATGGCACATATTGCAGCCTGCACTGAATGATATGATCTAGCTAAAAGGGATGTTGATCTTAAATAAATTTGCATGGTCATGGTAATTAAAGCACTTGAAAGTATTGGAATGCATAATATTTCTAAGGCTAAGGGAGATCACATTACCATTGTTTGGGCACACTATGCATGATTTAAGGGTGTTTCACTCTACTTGGAGTTGCAAAGGATATTGTGCTACATTTCAATTCTCTTGTTGCACAAGGTTTCCATGGTGGCTACTTCCTCGGGGAAGTGATTAGGGGTGTTTTTACAATGAACGAGATCCATCATATTACCATTATGATACAAAGTCTTCACCATCAACGATGACGTGGTTATGTGTGAGGTTATACTAGCGTGGTACAAAAATTAAGTAACGTTGAAGGCAAAATGTCATGTTGAAGTGAATTTCCAAGGTGACATGCACGTTAGTCAGTACTAGGTGAGTGACATTCATGATTCGCAACTCTTGAAAGTGTGATCTATCACCATGTCAAAGAAGGTGGGGAGGGCCCACATTGGGCTACGATTTGTGGGGTAATAAAAATACAAATATTGTAATGAAAAAATGGTAAATATTTTTCAATACACATGACATTATATTTTGAAAAAGCTATAATAAAACTACTAATTTATTCATTCATTAAATTTAAAGATAATTTTTCTTATATTCATTTTTAATATTAAACATGTTATAAGTTAAAGAGAAATTAATAACAATTAAATATAACAAATATATTATTTTTTTGTTAGCTTGACCTAGCTAACATAGTAATAGCTAACATAATAATTGTCAATTAAATCACCCTAGTAAACAAATAACAAATATATTATTATAATCCTATAGAAATTAATAAAATAAAAAAACAACATTACAATTTATTCCGCCGTTGCAAAATGTTTACCGTCATCGCTATTCTGATGTTTGGTCAACACGTCGCAACACCGACGGTTGTCCGCAAACCGTCGTAATACTGACAGTTGTCCTCAAACCATCGCAATACCAACAGTTGTGCCCAATTCCGTCGCACTACCAACAAGTGTATCTAAACATCAAAATATAGATGTTTTTCCCCAAACCGTTGTAATACCAATGTTTGTCCCCAGTATTGTCACACTACCGACAAGTGTCTCTAAATGCCACAATAGCGACGCTTGTCTCCAAATGTCGCAATACTCACTCATGTCTTAGAAACGTCGCATTTCCAACATTTTGTCCTGAAACATCGGTATTCCAACGACGTTCCTAAACGTGCAATACCGACTAGGTCCCTAAACGTCGGCATAGTGATGGTTGCTTGCGGGATTTAAAAAATTGAGAAAAATTGGGGAAATTTACGACAATACGTCAAAAGTGTCGGAACTAAAGTGTCAGAATTTTGACCAAATGTAATAGTGTACAAACATTAAAATTTATATTAAATTGTCTCACTTGACTAGTTACCCCCCTTTTCGTTCTAGTTTCAAACTATACCAGCCATGCATTCTTAATTTTTTCTATTTTTAATTTACATTTTTCCACAATTTGATGACTAATGTAACTTAAACTAACCCCTCGATCATTTAAAATAGAAACAGATTGGTTTGAAATGGTACCTTTAATATTGATCATCATAGATTTGTGCTTTGCATGTCTGTATTCTAGAAAAACACTTATTGTTGGGATGTTTCTGGAGATACCATTCACCATTATTGATTCGCGGACAACTTGAATATTCTAAATATATCTCGGATTATGTGGGAAGTCTCTTAGTAGGTGGGGTTCACCACACCCCCAACATTTTAATTGTTCTCTCTCCTTGCCCCCATTAGAATTTTTATTGTTCATGTTCATGGGTTTGGAACCTGTCTGGGATTATGTTGACTGATTTAAATTCCCTTTACTGAATTTATTTCGTTGATTGTCTTTCCCAAAATTTTCAAGATAAGTAGGCTTCTACCTTTTTGACCCCATTGTAGTTTTGTTTTTGTCCTTAGCTTGCTAAGGTTTTGAGCCTTCACCCTTATTCTTAAACTATTGATAACACACCCTTTCTTTCCTTACTGACTCATCCATTATCTTGGGATTATCGAACTCAATCCTTTCTTTATAAGGGGCAGGTAAGCAGTTCACAAACCGTTGTACCTTGGATTTCTCTTCTTTGATATAGGGTACATATCATAGAAAATTCGTGAATTTAGCCCAAACTCATCCATAGTAAATTTTCCTGTAGGGCCTCAAATATGCCCAATTTCCCACTATATATCACCACCATTCATACATCATTTGATTTGGAATGAATCTTTGTAAGTATTATGGTTTTTGATTTCATAATAGAATTGAGTTAAGCGAACTTGATCCAAGAGTGGCAAGGTCCCACCACACCTGGAAACAAGTTTTTCAACCATCATAGATCTTAGATTTGTGTTTACTTAATTATTTAGCAGAGTAATTACTTAAATTTCTGAATTATGATTTTGATTTCGTACTTAAACATTTTCTCTGTTTTATAAATTTGAATAGAGTTTATATTTTGAATCCTGTAGTGCTATATTAATTTCTCAAATGCTTAGGTTTATTTAGTTTTGAATGCATTTTGATTGCATATCCAATACAATAAGAGAAGGATTAAATCATGATTAAAACACTGTGTGCACTATTATGATTTTTTGTGCATTAAGAACATAATCGGATTTCATATTGAGCGTTAAGTACGAAATTAGTTTGCAGAAACCAGATCATCCATAGTACCATAAAACAATTGTCGACATTTCGAATCCCAACAGGGATCCATCTTCAGGACGGGAAATGAATTAAGGAAGAAAGAAGGTCACAAGAGGTGAAGGTTGCGACCTTCTTTCTTCCTTAATTCATTTCTCATCCTGAAGATGGATCCTCGTTGGGATTCGAAACGTCGACAATTGTCTTATGGTACTATGGATGATCCAGTTTCTGCAAATAACAACAACCACGGGAGTTTAAAAACCATTACAAAATTAGTTTTAAAGGTTTCACATTGAGTTTGTGTAGAAGTGTGAGTGGTGTGAGGTATGTTAAATGGATTGACACAAACTTAGTTTGAAGTTTAGCCCAGAAAGTAGAATTCTTTTTAATTAGAGGTTTTCTTGTTTTTTTTATAACATAATTATCTCTTTATAGAAAACATGTTTGAATAGCATTTTGATTGTAGAAAATTTTAATTTAATGATAGTTGATTTAGTTTTCATTCACTTTCACAGATTTCGCTTATGAATTTCTTATGTACATGTGTTTGAATTTTGAATAGTTAATCTCGATTAGGAATAGGAATTTTGAGTTTGTTTTATAGATTAGGAAATGGGATCTCGTAGGTAGAAATATATTTATGTAATTAGAAGTTGCTTTCTAGAAATTTATTTATGTAATTAGAAGTTACTTTCGAGCATTTAATTAGAAGCTTACTTTCCAGCAAGTGATTGGTATCATTAGAAGATTAATTTCCAACAAATTTTTGATGTGATTAGAATTTTCTTTCTAGCAAGTGAATGATGCAATGAGAGGATCCTTTTAGGAATTATAATGGTGTGATTATGTGTGAAATGAGTATTGTATGCTTTATTAATAAAATTCAACAAATGGTTTTCCTTACAATCAGTAGACAGTTTGTTCTTTTATAGAGCTAAGTGTGGATTGAGTTACGAAATCATAATTAGGAGAACAATTTCTTTGGTTAATCAATCTTCATTTGCGATTTTAGATATGCATTTTTGAGTTGAGTTAATTTATATAGGATTTAGCATTCTCTACTTAAACAACAACTTGATTTATTATTATATTTTAGGTTAGATGCTTTGATCTTGCATTGCCCACACTTGTGCCTCGAAGCTTACGAGCCCCGGATTGATAATTTAATGTTGGAATTATAACACATATAATTTCCCCAGCATTTTTGGGGACGTTTCCCAGGAGGTGCGAAAGGGATTAGAGCATAGATTCTTTCAAAGTTTTTTTTTGTGTGATCTTAGTTGCAAGGAAATTAGAGGGCGGAGAGTGCACGGTAAAACATGAGTGAAGAGCCACGCATCCACTTTGGTGGGGTTGCTCCACATTTTGGTTGTCCAAGTAAGCTAGGAGTTCAGGTTTGGTAACTTTTATTCCAATTAGTAGTTTAATTCATTTAGGTTAAAATTTCAAAGCTCTTTAAGGAAAAAAAAAATTTGGGGTGTTGTAAGAACCATCGGGTATTAATCCATGATGCGAGATAGGAATCATCAAGAAGCACAAGAAATTCAAGAATGATTAATAGCTTGAAGGATGTCCCTCAAGTACTTTCTCAAATCCTAGCAGTAGCCAAGATATCTGCCTCTCAGGAAGAGTTCATCTTGACCACATTTAGGAAATTATCTGTCTCTCCATAGCCAGAAAAGGATTTATAAGTCTCCCTTGATTCCTCTTGCACATATACAAAGCATATCAAGAAATCATGTCCCAAATTTGATGAGGAGCATCATGCTGAATCTGAGATCGAGGAAATCTCACCATGACCAACAGCCATACTTGTATGAATTCCAGAGACCAGTTATCCAAGTTTGTCTGGCATGACCGAGGAGGACTTTCAGAATGGTTCGAATGAATAAATGAACCAATACCACCAATATTACATCGAGAATTGGTTCCAAAACACAATCCAGTCAAAGTAATAATCTCATCTTCAAATACTCTTGGTTTCACATCTTTCAAAGCTATTGATTTTTCATGTTCATGTACATTTTAAAGTTTTCATGTTAATTTTTGGGCATAAGTATATCTTTGTACCTAATTTGCACATGGCTTCATTGGAAGTTCTCTTTCACTTGAAGGAGGATGTATCTTCTTCAATGTAGTATGAAATTTAGTATTACAAATAAATAAATTAGTAAAGAGAAAAATAATCCCTTTTGTGGACATCATCTTGTCTAGTGCAACTGAACATGGAATTTTCTTGAAAATGAGGTAACTGGCGGGCAAGGTTCCCAATAAAGTTTGTAAATTTGTATGAGTTCTTCCAATCATGTATTTATGTTTGTACTTAAGTTGATTGATTTTGGATTCCTTAAGGCCCACGTGCCAACAAGCCTTGCCCCATCAACATCAACACATTATCTGGGATTAAGGTTAGTGTTAGATAATGTACCTAGGAGCTTGCATGCCTTAATGGCAGGTATCCATGTCATCGACTAAGGAAATACATAAATATTTATTGGCGGATGAATTCTGCAGTCCATTCTACTCCGAAAAATCCATTCGTGGCAAGTAGAATGTACCTAGAGCCTTGATTCCCATTCATATTAAAGGTGGGATATCTCGTATTGGTTAACAACCCTCCTCAATGGTCGATAATCCAATGATTCTTGCTTATGTTCAACATTGACACCATTTACTCACAGATGCAAGATTTCACACATATGTGTAGCGGTTGAAGACTCTATGGTTTGGTAACCTTGACACATATTTACGACAGTTTGGATTTTTCTATTAGCATTTCCATTATCATTTATAGCAGCAGTCCCCTTTCCTCAGTTTTTTGGGGACACACAACTTCTCAGGCATGGGGGAGAAGGGGACCTTCAATTCATTCTTTAGAATTTCAATTCATCCTTCTACCTTTCAATTTATCTCTTCAGCTCATCCTTCAACCTTCTTCAGAAGATCATATTGGCAGTCACATTAGCTCCAACCATTCCATCCTCCACTTCAATTTGCAGCGTCGAGCACATCAACATCAAAGGTAAAAATTGAGGTAAATTTTACTTATGATTCTCTAATTAATTACAAGGTTAAATAATCTTAATGATTCATCACTTCTCATTCCACACATTTCATCTTTCATAAATCATTATCCTTCTATTTCCTTCCTATGAAGACAAAGTATGCAAGTGCCCATTCACCATCTCCATTACCACCTCATTTCATCCACCATATCTCCCTCATCCATTCATTTATTGTCCTCAATTTGTATTGCTTAATAAATTAGTATGACATATAAATGTGAAGATTGTTGCTCCACAAGAATAAGCACCTCCAAGTATTCAAGCAATTCCACAAGAACTAGCACCTTCAAATATCCAAGCAATGTTATCCCACAAGAACCAGCATCTACAAAACAATGTTAGGAATCATTCAATGAGCAAGATATTTTTTTGCACGAGGACATACAAACCCTCAGGCATGGCGGGATGGTGGGCCTCAAATATGCCCAATTTTTCACTATATATCACCACCATTCATAACCTAAATTCTGACACTTTTACAATCATTTCACACCATAATTCCATCATTTTTCGCCAATACATATCCTACACCTCATGGTTCAGTATCATTAGTTTTCTTACGCTTTTATATAATTATATATGATTTATTCATGATTTTCTAATGATCGTTTCACTAAGTTCATTTGTCACAAGGTTCCATTGCCGAAATTCTCCACAAGTCAGTTAAATTAGTTACTACAGATTGAGTATGGACTAAACTTGTTGTAGTTGAAAATTATAAATTTGTGATCAAATGGTGAAGAATATCGACATTCTGAGATTTGAATCATGTTCAAAATACCCTCTTTCAGGTAACCTAGAAACGTTTTGGAAAAATTCATCACCAAAAGGAAGTTAAGGTCAAAACTCTTCTTAATTTCAGAATGAGTTCTTAAGTACAGAATCGTGAATGGGTCAAGTAGGGTTCAGTCTAAACGTGCAAGGTTGGGTTCAGTATGAATGAGTCAATTTGGGTTCGGTTCTGCATGCCTTTTGTTGAATGACCTTATGATAAACATAGCATTGGTTCCTCCATTCATGCGTTGATCATAATGAATCTAACCATAGGTTATGCGAAGGCTCTCTAGAATTCCGATACATCTTTCTTTAGCTTGCTATTTTCTTTTAGTTAAATGGGTATGTATTGCTTTAATCAAACAATCTCTACATAATTCGATGCCTTGTATGAATGGAAAGAGGAGAATGAGTAGAGGATATAAATTATATGTAATAGGACAAGTAGCATGTATGCAATATGAGCATTAGCGATGAGGTACACACCATTTACATTATGAACCTCAATACATCATTTGATTTCGAATGAATCTCTGTAAGTCTTTCGGTGTTTGATTTCTAAATAGAATTGAGTTAATATATCTTACTCTAGGAGTGGCAAGGGCCCACCACACTTGCAAACAAGTTTTTCAGCTAGCATAGATCTTATATTTGTGTTTACTTAAGTATTTAGCAAAGTAGTTATCTAAATTTCTGAATTATGATTTCGATTATGTACTTAAACTTCTGCTCTGTTTTATAAATCTGAGTTGAGTTTATATTTAGAATCTTGTAGCACTATACTCATTTCTCAAATGATCGGGGTTATTTAGTTTTGTATGCATTTTAATTGCAGATCCAATACAATAAGAGACGAATTAAATCATGATTGAAACACCATGTGCATTATTATGATTTTTTTGTGCATTACATACAAAATCGGATTTCATAGTGAGCGTTAAGTACAAAATCGGTTTTAAAGGTTTCGCATTGAGTTTGTGTATAATTGTCTATGGTGTGAGGTATGTTAAATGGATTAACACGGTCTTAGTTTGAAGTTTAGCCCAACAAGTAGAATTATTTTTAATTAGAGGTTTTCTTGTTTTTTTTTTATAACATAATTATCTCTCTATAGAAAACGTTCTTGAATAGGAGCTTGATTGTAGAAAATATTAATTTAATGTTAGTTGATTTAGTTTACATTCACTTTCATAGGTTTCTCTTATGAATTTCTTAAGTACTTGTGTTTGAATTTCGAATAGTTAATCTCAATTAGGAATAGGAACTTTGAGTTTGTTTTATAGATTAGAAAATGGGATCCCATATTTAGAAATCAATTTATGTAATTAGAAGTTACTTACTCGAAATTTATTTATGTAATTAGAAGATACTTTCAAGGTGTTAATTAGAAGTTTACTTTCCAGCAAGTGATTGGTATCATTAGAATTTTACTTTCCAAAAAGAATTTGGTGTGACTAGAAGTTTATTTCTAGCAATTTAATAATGCAATGAGAGGGTTTTTTTTAGCAGATGAATGGTGTGGTCATGTGTGATGTTGGCTTGAGGAGTCCTGACACAAGTTCAGTGTGCAAGGTTTGCCAACAAACCCATATAATACTGGCCCTTTTGACAATGACCTGCTTGCGCAGGCCAAAGTCTCACCTGAATTAGTATGGGTGGGTGCTAGAACCAAGCTTCCGCACCTTGAGAAAGGATGGGTAAGACAAGCAGAGCTGCACTAGCTCTTGTAATTACCAGATTACCTCATTGGGCGCAGGGTTAATTAAGTCTCTATTCACATCCATGTGCACTAGATCTATAGTTATATGCTTTTTATAACATCAACACAGCATTACATAAACAGAACCAAATAGATCTAGATCCAAGAACGCAAGTACACAGATTTTCGCAGCTTAAAGACAGAAAATGCACAATACAACAACTATCAGCATTTCACACAAAAGTACTCACAGATTCAGTTCTCTAACAATCCTTCGTATTCATTCATTCATCAATTCTTCCTTACAATTCCCTTCCCAACTTGCGCACACAGCAGCAGGGTCTGCACACAGCTGGACTTGGATCTCCACGCAGATAGCCAGCAGGAGTCCTTTCCCAAAAACCCAAACAGATAGCTTAAACCAAAAATCGCATCAATAGCTCATCATTTCTTATCCTTTACAATAAAAAATGCATCTCTATTTATAAAAATCTAGCCTCGACTTTCCTATGGTCCGCAACCCATGGTTTTCGGACCCCTATTTTGCGCTTTCACCCATTACAATTCTTTCAGGGCTTTAACCCACCCCAAAACCCTTGCGCTAGACTAAATATAATAAAAAATATTCAAAATGGACCAGTTTCACAGCTTGTTAGGAGACCTCGTTCCAACAGTCCCCCAACACAATCTTGTGACTCGTCTCAAGTCATTGTAGTGGCGCAGCCTCTATTTGCGCACGCAAGGTAGCCAGAGCGCGGACGAGCGGAGGGAGCACTTCATAACTCTGGACCGCAGCTCGTTGCGCAATGTTGACAAGTGTCAGGGAGGCAGGGCCGTCTGGAGCTGTGGTAACCCTTTCTAACAGCCGATGGAGGCACGCAATGGCAGACTGAGTGTCTTCAGTAAGCTAGAGTGTGGTGTCATCCCATGGTTTCAACCATTTTTGGATGACATTCTTGTTGTGGCGAAGGTTCTCAATCTTGTCCAAGATGGCTAGACGCTGCGCAGAGACGGTGGAGGGTGAGGAGGCTTTGACTTGATCCAGAGCAACTTCCGCCTGCTGTAATTACTTCTGGATATGCTGAAGCGTAGAATGGTGTTGGATGGCCATCCATAGTTGTGTAGTTGTTTTGACCAATTATGCGCCCCACGTCAGCTGTTCCTGAATAATATGCGTTGCGTCTGTGATCACTGCAATCCACTGGTCCCATACTTCCGGAGGTATGTCATACTGGTGTTGCATGGCCTGGTTACGGTGAAGAACTGTAATGTTCCTGTTTAAGGATATTAAATAAACACAACAAATGGTACAATGATGGAATGACTCATAAGCGAACATTCACAGCACATAAAATAATAGGACTGCTCATGCACAGACATACGTTAAACAGCGAAAATCTGAGCCATTTTATTATGCTGGGAATTTACATGGAAATACAATACATATGCAGGTGAAAGCACTTGAAACTTGCCCACGGCAAACAAGAGGGAATTAAAGAAATAACAGGGGCACTGCGGTGCACTGTTCCGCGTACAGGTGACGGGAATGCACTGCCGCGTGCTGCTGAGATGCTGCGACTGGAAAGGATCCACCCACGCGCTCTTGATTCTACTTTAGACCCGAAACCTCCCAAATGGAAATAACACAGAGTTCTCACGAGATGAGCTGCGATCTTCCCACACTGTCTGCGCCGTCACTCCCAACACGCTGTAACAAGCTCCAAACCCGATCCTCTGACGAAACAATGGTAGAACGGCCTCACCCGAGCAGGCACTCGAAGTCGCCTGGGGCTGAGGTTGAGATCTCCGCTCGGAGACACTCGGCGCACTGAACAGTGCTGCAGACCTACTAAACAGCCGGCGTGCTCAAGTCTTAGCGACCAGATTCAATTTCATAAAATTCAACAGTGACCAAAATGAGGAAGCCATCTCCCCTTTGTACTCGGCCCTCCTCTCGAGCACCGAGCTCCCTCCTTTCCCGCGCAGCTAACATCCTCCTTTCCCGCGTAATCCCCTCGGTCCCCACACTGCCAGCTTCAGCCTGCGTACTTGCCTTCGCGTGCCCAGGTGAGTCCACGACCCGCTCACGGTTGTTGGCCACTTACTAGAGGCGGCAAAATTGATCCGGTTTGATATTCCAATTAGCTATTTGATAATTGGGAATATTACAGTCTCCCCTGGAAAAATTTTGCTTGACCCCAAGCAACTGTAGTGATGGGTGGTGCAAGATCTTTTCTCCTTCCCATGTAGCATCCTCATCCGGCAAGTTCTTCCACCTTACCAAGAACTCCCGGACCGTTCTATTCCGCAGCTGCTTCTCTCTGACATCAATGATGGCTTCCGGCTGCAGCATCAAATGCCCTTCGTCATCCGTGGGCGGAAACTCCTCCGTCACTGTCACCTGTGATCCCAAAGCTTTCTTCAGGCACGACACATGGAAAATGTTATGAATTTTGCTGCCTTGGGGTAGCTCCAACTCATAAGCAACTTGTCCCACTCGGCGTATCACCCGGTAAGGTCCATAAAAGCAGGGCTTGAGCTTTTTCACCCCCTTCCGCTTCAGAGTAGACTGGCGGTATGGCTGTAGGCGCAGGTAGACCAAATCCCCTACTTCAAACTGCCTCTCCACCCGACCCTTGTCGGCATACAACTTCTGCTGATTCTGCGCAGTGGCGATATTATCCTTGAGAGCCCGGAGGATGTCCTGAATTTCCTGGATCCAATCCTTGGCTCTCGGAGCCTTGCAGGCACCAAACACAACATCAACAAAATACATAGCATGATAGCCATATAGTGCATAAAACGGGGACATTCCGATGGACATGTGATATGTGGTGTTATAACAATACTCCCCCAGGTGCAGCCACTTCAGCCATGCTCTTTGCTGCCCGCAGACATAATTTCGCAAGTAGCCTTCCAGCCACTTGTTAACACTCTCTGTCTGCCCATCAGTCTAGGGGTGGTAGCTGGTGCTTGGCGTCAACTCTGTCCCCACCAACCGAAAGAGTTCCTGCCAGAATCCGCCCATGAAGCGGCTGTCCCGGTCACTGACAATGGTCTTGGGAAGACCGTGCAACCTGAAGATGTCTTTGAAAAACAGTTCTGCCACCTGCACGGTGGTATAGTGTGCGGATATGGCAAAGAAATGTTTGTACTTTGTCATCCGATCAACGACAACAAATATGCTATCCTTGCCCTGCACTATGGGCAATCCTGTGATGAAATCCATAGAAATACTTTCCCACTTCCCCTCGGGAATGGGAAGAGGCTGCAACAGTCCTGCTGGATGGTTAGTTTCCCCCTTGTTGCGCTGGCAGACTTCGCACTCCTTAACATGCTGGAGTACGTCCCCTTTGAGGCTTTCCACGCGAACCTCTCCCGGATGGTCCTGTAGGTCTTGAAAAACCCCTGATGTCCGGCTAACGGTGAATTATGAGTCACTTGAAGTATTTTCTTCTTGAGCTGGGAGCCCACAGTCAAGAAGATCCTGTCTCGGTAATAGATAATCTCATCTATCACCCTGTACTTATCGTCCACCACCTGACCATCCAAAATCTCACAAGCGAACTTGTCCTTGGAGTACTCCACCAAGAGTTGGGCCCTCCAATCCGCCTCCCAACTCATCGGGGACAATGTAACTGGTCTACGTGAAAGTGCATCAGCTACCACATTGTTTTTCCCCCTAACATACTCGATGTCGAAATCATAAGCCTGAATTTTGCTGATCCACCTTTGCTGCCCCTCCTGAAGCTGCTTCTACTCCAAAAAGAATCGGAGGCTGTTGTGATCCGTCCTCACCCTGAACCTGCTACCTACTAAGTACTGCCGGAATTTGGCTAACGCGTGCATCACGTCTAGCATCTCCTTGTCGTATATAGGGTACATCCGCTCATGGGGAAGGAGCTTCCGGCTCTCATAGGCTATAGGGTGGCCGTCCTACATCAAAACTGCGCCGATCCCTTCTCCCGACGCATCGCATTCCAAAACGAAAGGCTGTGTGAAATCTGGCAGCGCGAGCACTGAGCAGCTGCTCATAACCTCCTTGAGCCTGTCAAAAGCTTGCTGCGCTGTCTCGGACCAACTAAAGGCCCCCTTCTTTGTCAAATCCGTAAGCGGGGCTGCGAGCTGAGAGAATTTCTTGACGAACTTCCGGTAATATGTGCAGATGCCAACAAATCCTCGAAGCTCTGTCACGTTCTTCGGCGCTGGCCAATCTCGGATGGCCTTGATCTTTTCTTCGTGGACCCTCACTCCGTCCACTCCTATGATGTGTCCCAAATACAACATCTCCCTCACCCCAAACTCACACTTGGAGAGCTTGGCATAAAACTGCTGCTCTTCCAAGATATGCAGCACGGCTTCAATGTGCTGGAGATGCTCCTCCCACGTCCTGCTATATATCAATATATCATCGAAGAATACTAGTACAAAATTCCTCAGGTGGCTGCGGAAGATGTGGTTCATGCAAGACTGGAAGGTGGCGGGGGCATTGGTTAGCCCAAAAGGCATAACCAAGAACTCGAAGTGGCCGTAGTGGCACCTAAAAGTGGTTTTGGGCACGTCCTGCTCCCTCACTCTAATCTGGTGGTACCCGGATCTCAAATCAATCTTCGAAAAAAACTGTGCTCCCCTCAACTCATCCATTAGCTCATCGATCCTGGGTATAGGGTACCGATTCTTCAGGGTCTTTTTGTTCAAAGCCCTGTAATCGATGCACATTCGCAACGTGTCGTCTTTCTTCTTAACTAACACCACGGAGGAAGCAAAAGGACTGGTGCTCGGTCGGATGTGTCCAAGAGCCAGCAGCTCCTGGATAGCCCGCTCAATCTCATCCCGATAGGCCTTAGGGTGCCTATAGGGCGTGGTAATAATGGCCTGGATGCCCTGCTCCAGCTCGATCGTGTGCTCAAACCCTCGATCCAATGGCCGGCCTAGTGGTATATCCCTGAATACTGCGTCATGCCTGTCGAGGACAGCCTGGATGTCAGGATGAATTGCCCGCCCAGCGGTTCCCGTCTCTGATGCCCGGAGCTCTACCGCCCATTCTATGTTTCCTTTCCGGAAAGTTGCCTCCATCTGGTGAGCTGAAACAACCTGAGGTGGGTAAGTGTGCATCCCACGTATCTTCTCATGCTTCCCTGTCTTCCTATCGTCCCACTCCATTTCCAAGGCCTCCCAATCCGTGGTGACCTTCCCCAGAGTGATCAGCCATTGTACGCCCAAAACCACATTGGTGTCGGGTATGTTGACCACAAAGAAATGGTCGGTCACTGTGTAAGTGCCCATGGTTACTGCCAGCTCCGGGACGTATCGCGCACACTACATTGACTGATCTCCTGGGACCAATACAGAGAAACCATCGAAACCTTCTGTCAGTATGCCCCTCCGCTCAACCATCTGTGCATCGATGAAGTTGTGGGTGGCCCCACTGTCCACCAAAACTGAAACTCGTTGCCCACGCACCGTCCCTCGGATGCGCAGCGTTAGATACTTAGGTACTCCTCGCAATGTTGCAAGGGTTCCCCCCGTCGGTGCGAAAGCCGCACCTCCCGCCGTCGGTGGTCCATGATCGTGCACGGCCTGCCTGTCTCTTGCCTCTCCATCCTTGTACTCCTCTTCTTCCCCACTACTCTCGGAGAAGACTTCTATAAAATGCGCCTTACCGGCAGTGCATATGTGCCCCGGCGCCCATGGCTCCCGACAGGTGAAGCACAGCTTTTTCTTCCTCAATTCCTTCCTGGCGTTGTCATCTAACTGTCCCCCACCCGGGCTCCCCTTGGAGGGCGGGGTCCTCATATCCTTCCCTCTTGGCGGAAAAACCTGCTTTTGGGGGTAAGGTGTTCTGGTCCTAGGCAATGCGTCTTGTAGATCCCGGGTCCTGCCAATAGCGTCCTGAAGTGTGGATGGTCTTGTGGATCTGACCAACCCTCGAAGTGGCTCCGCCAGCCCTTCGATGAACATGAATATCATCCGTGCCGCGGATAAATTAGGCACCCTTACTAAAAGCCTCATGAAGTCAGCAATATATGTCTCTGGGCTTCCCGTCTGCTTGAGCCTCGTCAGCTCGCCGCGAATCGTCGGGCACCCTTACTGAAAGCCTCATGAAGTCGGCAATATATGTCTCTGGGCTTCCCGTCTGCTTGAGCCTCGTCAGCTCGATGAAATGTTCTTCCAGATCCTTCCGGTCGAATCTCTCTATCAGTCTTCGGGTGAACTCGGCATATGTGGTCACAGTGGAATTCCCAAGTGTCACCATTCCATGGAACCACCAATTCTGAGCCTCACCATCCAATTGCAGCGTAGCCACCTTGATGGCCTCCGCCTCCGCCATCTGGTTGAGCTGGAGATATATGTCCAGCTTCTCCACCCAGGACCTTGCCGAACTGCTTGTTGAACCATCAAACGTGGGCAAATGATATCGGCTTGCTGAACGTTGGGTGTCTCCATCATGATAGTGCCGGTGCCCTCTGTAATGGTCACGGGGCCTGTGGTCTCGTTTGAGCTGGACAAAATCTCTAAACAGAAGTGCCTCCCTGAACTCCTGTCCATATGTCTGGTATTCCGCAAAATAATCACCGATGTGGTCAGGCTCTGGTTCCTCCTGTGCTCCTGTCCCAGTGTCTGCACTTAGGAAAGTGGGCATAGTAGCACGAGTGGGGGCGTGTGATGCCTGGTGCGGGGTGGTAGCCTGTTCCTGCAAATGGTGGGATGTACCCGACCCCTCACCCACCGGAAAACCCCTCGGGGTTTCACGCTGTCTGGCTTCAACAGCGGTGAACCTCTGCCCCATCATCTCAATCTGTCGCGACAGATCCTGTACGGATTTGAGGAGGGCTTCCCCAAACTGTTTTGCATCGCTATCGTCTGCCATCGTCTCTCTCTCTCTCGCACCTATCCCCGGCTCCCCCGGTTTTGTGTCCACTACTCGAATACAATCCCCTTCTCCGTAGGTGTTTTCCAACCTACGCTCAATATCTTTGTAGTTCCTTCCTCTGTAGCAGATGTAGGGGTGTCCTTCTGATGACATAGACTCTTCACTCCAAAGGCTAAGCCAGAACCATGCTCTGATACCACTGTAATATTCCTTTTTAAGGAAATTTATAAAACACAGCAAATGCTATAGCGATAGAATGACTCTATGAGCAAACATTCAAATATACATAAAATAACAGGAACATCTCATGCACAGATACACGTTAAATTGAGAAATTACTAGGCCATTTTATTATGCTGGGAATGATAACGATTACAACAAATTGCCCAGATGACAGTGCTCAACTGGCGCAGGCAAGATAAAAGATATTCCCAGAAAACAAGTTACAGCGGTTTTCCTGCGGTATTCAAGCGACTGGAAACACTGCCGCACGCTGCTAATATGCTGTGGTTGGTAAAGGACTCACCGAGAGACTCCCGGTTCAGCTTCAGGCCCACAATTGGCACGGTCTGTCTTTGCTCCTCCTCCTGACCCGAAACCACCACAATGGTAGCAATACAGAGCTCACACTGGACGGTCTGCACTCTTCCCACACAAACTGCGCCGCCACTCCTGAACGCTGCTCTGCAACCAGTTTCCGACCCAATCCTTCTGCGAAACAATAATGGGACTGCCTCACCCGAGCAGGCACTCGAAGTCCCCCGGGGCTGAGGTTGAGATCTCTGCTCGGAGACACTCGGCGCACTAAACAGTGCTGCAAACTGGCTAAACAACCGGCGTGCTCTTAGTCTTGGCGACCAATATCAATTTCATAAAATTCAACAGTGACCAAAAATGAGGAAGCCATCTCCCCTTTGTACTCGGCCCTCCTTTCGAGCACCGAGCTTCCTCCTTTCCCGCGCAACTAACATCCTCCTTTCATGTGTAGTCCCCTCGGTCCCCACACTGCCAGCTTCAGCCTGCGTACTTGCCTTCGCGTGCCTGGGTGAGTCCACGACCCGCTCACGGTTGTTGGCAACTTACTAGAGGCGGAAAAATTGATCCGGTTTGATATTCCAATTAGCTATTTGCTAATTGGGAATATTACATGTACCCTATAACAATGTGTGTTTACTTTTTGTTGTTATAAATGTAACATTGTATTGGGGATCCATGTAGATGCGAGAGAACAAAGTATCAGTCCTTTCTTCACCATATTAAATTTGATCATATCCTTTTCAATCCATTTAATGCATTCATTAGTAGAGCCTCCAATGCATTGAAGCCACCTTGTGGTTACCTAGATCAAAAAAATAGATTGTGACAAAGACGCTTTCCCTATTTGTTGTTCTCACGCAACAAGGAAAGCCCCTCGAAAGGTATCTCGCATTGGACATTCAAATTATGAACGTGTCATGATATACATTATATGTTGTAGTTGTATGCATTGTGTATGTAACATTCATATCATAAATTATCCACATGGATAGAAGGCATTGCTCTTCATGTTACAACCTTGAAAAGCATCCCAAGTGTTGTGGATGATTTTGTCACCCTCCTAGAGACAGCCTAGAGTTGCCATAGACCAGTGCCTAGGACATCTTAATA